>JBBMKF010475435.1:0-10209 GCA_037834155.1 Curcuma caesia | reverse complement strand
TCATGTGTGTATGTGATGCATGTTTAGATAATAATTTTATCTTAATTAAGTCAACTCGATATGCCTACCAAAGTTTGATATTCACTACTACCTCGATCATTTGTTATTAGGTTTGTCAAAGCAAAGTAACATATTTTATCTTGGTAGGGTGCAAGTGGACAATTGTGATGTCCCACTACAGCTTTTGATGGAACTTCGTACGAGTTTTCTTTCACATAGATCACTCATTGGAATCCTATTTCTATTGCGAATTTTATTATTTATCGCATAGGATTCCCTACACAATCCACACTAGGCTGACTACGTCATACCTAGTCCAAATAGCAGTTCCTTGTCCTGCAGATTCAATTACTCAAAATATCTGTTCAACAGGACCATCCTCTTGACGTGTTTCTGCTTTGACCAAAGACTTACGAGTAACAATCCTAACAAGTGGTCATAGAGTATACGTCTTGTAATAAAAGGAGTGACAAATCCTCTGTTTATTGCTCAATCACCTTCGAACATTTAAACTTATATCCCATCATCTTGAGTTCACATATCCGTAAAGATGTTTTCTTAAGATGTCAAAGTATAAGTCTCCATGACCATAATAATTTAAATACATCAAGTCGAAAAAAACTTGCACTCGAACTGCAATGAGATCTTCATATATATGTATAGAACTACATGAAATCTCATGGCATATCACGTCTGATGAACTAATTAACTTTAATTAACATCCATATATGATCTCAACATCTCAATATTTTCAGCCAGCTAGAATCAACTGTTTGGTAAAAACTAAAGAGACTAACATATGTTAGTATTAATGATGTTCAATCTCATCAATTCATCGACTAAAAAATATTTCAATACGTACATAATTATACATAGAGATATTTACTAATTATGATCAATCATAATTACTCTGATGTTATGTATTGTATTATAAATTTTATTACGAAATTAAATATATAAAAAATATATATTTAAATAATAATTATATTTATTCAATATTATCATGAAATATAACGGAATTTACATGGGAGTTACTCCTGCAACTTCAATCGGAAGTTTGGCCACTTTTCTTCATGGTGATCGCGATCTCGTCTACCTACTCACTACGATGCGTTGGATTGGAATTGGGGATCTCTGCGCTGATCAGGGAAAAGACTTCTGGAATTTAGCGTTCGGTTCTTCGAAATGGGCGCTGTGCCATCAACGCAACAGTAAACTTTCGGGGGAAGCGGCGGAGTGCCTGATGACGGCGTTCATTGGGAGTACAGCCTATCTGCTGTCATCCGAAGTTTTGGAATTAGCTGCTTGAGCTTCCTCTCGCGATACAGTGGCCGCAAAATCGCGTTTTGCAGGCTTGCCATTGATTTGCACAACACAACTACTATACAAATCATCTAACAAAGGTCTTGATTCACTTGGTGTGGTCTGTGGAAGATTTGCTGTATTAGTCCTCAAGCCATCAGATGCGGGCTGGCTGCTGTGTCAGAACAACATCAAACGTTAGCCGATCAATTGGCTGATACTGTTTGCTAATCTTCTGCTCCTGGTGTTCACTTTCGTGCAATTGTTTCAGCCTTCAAAAGGTTGGTGATATTTCTTGTGCTCATATTTTCTGCTAACTGCTCATGATCAGAGTTTCGGATACAATCTGCAAATTATTTATCCTGCCAATACGTCTAATGGAGGAGCGTAAGTCGTCGCCAAATGGAGAGCATCAATGTGCATGTTCAACAATTGGATCTTCTTAACTGTGGCATTCTCGGTAATACTCCAAGTAGTTAGCTCATTTTGGGAATTTATGCAAGCACAGTGTCATCAAGTCAGCAACTTTAATATAGTCTTCAGATAGATTCCATCAGTATGATAATTGCAACAATCTTGATGTGTATCCCAGTTGAATCAAAAAAGAACAGTGTTGATATGCAAAAGAGTTATCAGGTTCTTCCTAATACATAGTTGGATGCATTGCCCTCTTGCTGGTGACAATCTGAGGTTTCTTCTTCATTGCTTACTCATGCTTTGCAAATCGAGGAAGTCTTGGGGGCATTTAAGTTGTCTTCTTCTAAGCCTCTAATTCTTGATGTGGAGAAAGTGTTCGACGCAATGTCTGAATCAAATTGGTATAGGCTGCTCCATCAGATTAGTCACCTCATCTGTTTGTCGGTTCAAGAAGTCATTAACTTTAGTTTACAAGACAAAGGTTTGCTACATTGCCTAAGTGTTTCGGAACGCTATCAGCATGTTGGGTTTTCCATTACTCAAGGAATTATTGTCTAATATTATACTTCATCAGCAAGATAAGTCTCTACTTCTCATTATCATATTCATCTTTTATAGTCTTATTCTCTTTTCTAATTTAATAAATTCCTATATCATCTAGTGGTTTATCTATATTGGATGGATTATTTTTTCCTACTTGATATGAACATATCTGGTATTCTTGTATTTTTACCAAGCTAGTCTTTTGGGTTATTTTGGATCACTTCTTTGACAAATATCTAGCGGTGGTCTTGCAAGTTCATTAGTAGCAATGTTGGCTCTACAGAAAATAAAACTCTTGGTATTATTTTCAATTGGCAATTCATTATCCTGTTGGAATTTTTTATTGTATGATCAGTGATTATAAAAAATCCTTTGAAACGTGATTTTCTACCTACAATTTAGGATTTCTTGATAAATGCAGTCATAGCCTGCATCAGTAGCTTTTATTTTTGCCAAGCACTTTTATTATCTTAGTATCATGGGTGTCTAATGGTGCGAGCTAATATCCAGGTTTAGATTTTAATCATGAAACACTTCTTTGTTAGACAATGTTTGGAGTTTGTAATGCCACAATTAAGAAGGGAGATGGCAAAAGTAAGACATTTGATTATATGCAATGTCAGACTTCATGAATTTGGGTTTTTTGACGTCGGACAGAATAACAATTATTCTGGAGGCGAAAAATTAGAAGAATTATAGAAAAAACAAGCACAAGAAGTTAGAAAAACGAAGAGAAACCATGACGGTGCATCTCTAGGGTTTTTCGAAAAAGAAAATTTTATTCAATAATCAAAAGTTATCCGAAAATAACTAAACATGCGTATAAATATACCCTAACAAAACCTTAGGGAGCCTCCAAAAAGACATTAAATAATGTCTGATGGATCCGAAAGTGGGATGGTATGGATTTCACTTAGTACCGAATAAAGGTATCTGAAAGAGCTTCAATTAGAAACCGATTGCGCCTCGTTTTGATACCTGAGTCAAAAGTTATGATCCGTTAAAGTTCAACTCCTCATGCGTCACTCCTGTATCATTTTTACATTTCTATCAAACTCATGATATGGGGATCCGATCTTGACATCTAGATAAGCAATACATTTTTTTTATAACTCTTTTCTATTATCTATTGATAATTTTGACTTTATGAGAATTACCTCAAATAAGCGTAGTAGCATGACATATAAAGCTGGCAATGTGGATGAAGGGTGAATTCAGATTTTGCTTTTACAACTTCTAGAGCACAAGAAATGGATTTTATCTTCCCAGGAAGAACATCAATTCCTTAGATAGAGGAGAAAGGAAATCAACTTATTTCTTGGAGCCTCTATTGGTAATCTGAAGGAGCTTCTATTGATGAGATAAGCCTCCTTCCTTTTATTGTCGTACTTTTCTTTTATATTTTTATTCATGTGGTGGAGATTATTTGGTATGAACATATCTTGAATTAAGATATCATCAATAGCAGATGTTGGGCCTCTGATTACTAAAATGAACCTTTACATATTCCTTCTATTGATGTCTTCATCTATTTTCACAAATTTTATTGCTAGAAAATTGCATCGTAAGTGCTCAGTTGTCTCCTTATGCAAACAAGATATATCCAAATCATGTTGGAAGGTCAACTAAAGTTGTTTCTACTCTTGTTATTGGATTAATTGTTCATGGAGTTGTTAGGAAGGGATGGATATTCTATAATTCATATGATATTCCAGATCCAATTCTGATGATATCTACATCAGTTTTGACATTTGATTGGAAACTTTTATAAGTTTATCGCAAAAGTATTGCTATTATTGATGTTGTTAGACACAAGCAGTTTAAAAAAGATAGGGTCTTTGTCATAGATGATGGGGTACTTGTTCCTTGAAGTGCCTTTAGAAAATCTTAGGTACTTCTATAACTCCTCTGTCCAAGACAAATTTGCCTGCAACAAATTATCCACTATGACAAATAGTGCAACTCTTCCTCTGTCAGGGACAAAGTCGCTTACAACAAATTCACCGTCTGGGATAGAATCGCCTGCAACAAACTCTCACCGTTAGAGATGGTGCAAAACTTTCTGCTATCCAGAACAAAGTCGCCTACAATAAACTCTCACCGTCCGATACATTACAAAACTTTCTTCTATCCGAGACAAAGTCGCTTATAACAAAATCTCACCGTTCGAAATGGTGCAAAACTTTTCTCTATCTGAGACAGAGTCGCCTACAACAAACTCTCACTGTCCAAGACGATACAAAACTTTCCTTTGTCCAAGACAGAGTTGCCTACAACAAACTCTCACTGTCCGAGATGGTGCAAAACTTTCCTCTGTCTAGAACAGAGTCATCATTTATTCTTCCAACTAGGACTTAGTCATGGATTGGTTTTTCACCTTGAGCATGCGTGTCATGATCTTCACACTAGCATCTCAGCCATATGGCCCCTAGCGTCAAGGACCTCAGAGTCGCTAATGCACTAATTGTCTAGTCAATCGGACTACATCCTCCTTCGACTAGACTCGAAGGGGATGCTTATGATGCGGATATAAAAAAGGGAGTCCACGTAGTAGGCCCTTGAATGAGTCAATGTAGAAGTCTTGTAGAATAAATATGCGAAGGGATCAACATGCCAAGGGCACGGTAAGTGAAGGGATGTAGCAAGCGAAAGGGCACGATGGTTATTACAACATCCTTTAAAGGGATGCATCTTTTGATTTTCTCTTCAAAAGGTATGTCCCTTAGACTTCTCTCCCTATGTAAGTTAAGGAGAGGCAGGTTCTAAGGGAGGTTATGTTATACTATGTATGATCATCTATCTCATATCATTTCTTACTCATTTCTCTATTCACTTCTCTACTCTAACTCGAGCGTCGGAGGGGCAACACCAAGGCACGCCTTGACCCTCTTCTAACCTCTTGCTAAGTCTTCTCAGGAGTAGCTGACTCCTTGGTGGTCGAGTCCTCCTGCTAACTCCTTCAGCTGAGTCCTCCTACCAACTTCTTCAGCCGAGTTCTCCAACCGACTCCGCTTGCTGACTTCTTTAGCCAACTCCTTCAACCAACTCTTCCTTCTGACTCCCTTAGCCGAGTTCTCCAATTGACTCCTCTTGTTGACTCCTCTAGCTGACTCCACATTGTTATTGATTCGTCACAAAAGTCAACAGAAGCAAATTCTATGGGATTTGACCCACCCTCGTATTCAGGCCGGAATAGGGATGTTGAGATCTATAACCATAAACTCGTCAATGACTAGAGGAGGAAATATCTAAAGGATCTTGTGACATAATACGTTCACTAGTTGCTATTATATGTGGATTGTTATTAGAATGACCTGATTCCCCACCATAAAACATTTATAATTCAAGATCCTTCGACATCGAGAACATCTCCTCAAGCAATACTTCCTCCTTATTCAAAATAAACACTAAAAGAAATTATGAGCATTCGATCTATCATTTTTTAAAGAAAATTTTGACTAAGGTCAATCTACTTTTTTTCGACCAACTTAGGTTATCTAGTAGTTTTGGAAATAATTGTTAGATGATCTTGAACTACTCAAATAATCTAAGAAAGAGTATATAATAACTCCATTTGTTTCAAGCAATATGGAAAAGGAAGTATTTTCAATATTTGGCCAATTAAGGTCCATATATCATTTTTGGCCGAAACTAATATATTGCCCTTCTAGAATTTTACAATAAAAGATAGAATCCGCCACCCCAGCGGCTCCACACGATCGACCTCATGACCATCTGTGAGGAGGTAAATCAGGAAGCTGCAATTGACTACTACAGGGAGGGCATTGCCTCGGCTTCACAGAAATTCAACCCTTACCCACTGCAGCAAGTCTACCCCGTAGTAACCAACTCAACCATGCCCCGGGAGCGCCCTTCTAGAACTCAAACATTATAAAATGAGACCATAGAATGACACCACAAGATAACACAACAAAGGGATCGTTTTTAAATTCGACTAGATTATGTTTATATAATAGTTTTGTCCAAAATTATTCAATGACCTTCTAGACTTCAAACATAAGAAATGAGGGCATCCACCTACTATAAAGGCTCTAGAAATACAATAATCATTTTAAAAACTTAACTGGTTTAGGTCTATATAATAGTTTTGACTAAAACTGCTAAATGATCTCATAAGACATAAACAATAAAAATGAGATCATAGAATGACTTTAGAGGCTTTAAAAAACATAACAGAAGAATCATTTTTGAAATTTTACTAGTTTAGATTGTTATCACATTTTTTCTTAAAATTGTTAGATGGTCTTCTAAACTCAAACAATTTAAATGAGAGCATGAAATGCCTCTAGAGCCCTCAAAGGACATAACAAAATGATTATTTTCAAATTTAACCAATTTATACCTATTAAATAATTTTGATTAAAGTTATTAGATGACCTAGATCATTTAGGACTCAAAAAGTTAAAATCAGAGCATAGAATGGTGCTAGAGGTTCGAGAAAATGACATAGAAGAAATATTATTAAAATTTAATAGTTTAGATTGAACTATCTAGTAGTTTTGGATAGAATTATCTAGTAGTTTTGGCCAAAACTACAAAATAACCTTTTAGAACTCAAACAATAGAAGTGGGAGTATAGAATGACTCTAGATGCTCTAGGAAATAAAAAAGAGGAATCGTATCCTTGAAATTTGACAAGTTTAGGTCCATATAATAATTTTGATTAGAACTTTTGGATAGTCTTCTAGGACTTAAAATAATAATGAGCTCATAAATTAACTCTATAGACTTTAAAAAGCATAACTAAAGTATTATTTTCAAAATTAGTAGATAACCTTCTAGGACTCGAGAGTATAGTAGAAAGACAATAGAGGCTCCAGGGAATATAAAAGGGGATCATTTTTAAAACTTTTAGGTTTATCTAGCAAATTTATCCAAAACTATTAAATGGATTTTAACTGGCCAAATTTTACAAATAAAGGCATAGAATAACTCAATAAGTTCTAAGGAGTACAATAGATTGTTGGTTTATGAAACCTATCAATTTTGATAATTTATCAAAAACACACTCAACTTTACAGAATACATAAAAAAAATGCACTCTATTTTGTTATTTACCAAAGGATGCACCAAAATATCTTCCTCTTTTTGTATGCCTGAAGCAAAGTGTTGAATTAGTTATTGCTTGCCTAAACCAAATCGAACATGGTAAGAACCTAAAGCCTAGGTTCTTTCTTCATTCATATTTTTCCAAAAATGCTTTATGACTCTAAAATTTCAATTTTATGCCAAAATAACACTTTTTCACTCTTGGTGGTTCTCAGAGTCCATTTATAATTTTTCTAAATTTTGAATCATTTAGGTTCATCAAGCACTTTTAAGTAAAAATATTTGATGGCTCTAAAGGTCTCAGATTCATATTACATTTGCATTTCTACACTTCTAATGGTTTATAAGTCCTTTTTTTCATATTTAGATCCCTTTAAAGCCATCAAGCATTTTTGACAAAAGTATTTAATGTCCTTACTTGCCTAAAATTTGAAAAAAGAACATAGATTAACTCAAGGACCATTGTAATGATTCCAATTTAGAATAAATTTGAGCTTTACGGTAAAAAAATAATTGATGGCCCTGAAAGACTTAAAATCTAGAGATAAGCACACGAACAAACTCAAGAAGAAAATACTAAGAGTCACTAAGCACTTTTGGCACACAATCGAGACCACTAAGCACTTTTGGTCAAAGGTCATAAGTGCAACAATACTAATTTAAAACAAATCTGAGTTTTTTAAACTGTGAAAAAGAATATTGAAAACTTGTATTATTACAAGGGATAACCCCCTTATTTATACATGAATATAATGACTTATTTTAGGAGAATTATTCTAACAGATTATTTATCCCTAAATATTCTAACATAAACCATCAAAAAAATTTGGTCACTTTTGGTCAAGAATTCTTTATAACCCGAAAGGGATAAAAATCTAAAAATAAGAATTTGAACAAATTTAGGGGAATGCTAGGAGTTTAATGGTGGATCATTTGATATGAATCGAAGATCTTTAGGACATTAAGCACTTTGGGCCAAAGGCCGTCAAAAACTTTGGTCAAAAGTGCTTGATGGCCCTAAAGGGTTCCAATTTTTTTTTGTAAAAAAAAACATAGATGAACTTAGAGGAGCACTAGGAATGCAATAGTGATAATTTGGAATGAATCTAAACTATTTATGTTATATCTTGAAATAATTAAAAAGGGTCTTAGTTAAAATTTTTAAAACTTATTGGACCTTTATGCAAAAATACAAATAAAGAATCTTTAAACCTCTCTAACCCCAAAACCCTAATGCATCCTCAAACTCTTCACACCGCCGTCATCGTCCTTGCTCCATGTCGATGTCATCGTCACCGTCGCATATTGTCGCAGCCATCGTACGTTATCACAGCACTACCAAATTTAATTGAGGTGAAGTTTTCTTGCTTGACTTTTTTCGATTTCCTTCATGTATAATTAAACCTACGTTTTAAGAGACAATAATCTGGATCTCTTTCTGCTTGATCTTTTTTATTTTTTTTTTGGCTCGACAATTCACAGCCATTAAGAATTCCATAGCTTGGATTTTCTTTCATCTTTGTATGTCATGAATCGATTATATGCAGTGTACGGTGCTTGTTGTTATTTTTATTAAAATTTTATTTTAGTTGGTAATTATTACCATAGGTCTACATCGATCGGTTAGAAAACAAGAATGACCTCATCAATGTTAAATTAGGTATGGAATGGAAAATATTGATAATGAATTATTTAAGGTTATATTCTATATGGTAAAAGAAAAATAAAGTATATGCTCGTATATACTTCTATTTGCTTGATCATATCTTATATTTGGTTGTCCTTTTATACTTGTTGTTTATCAAAATATTACACCCTATCAAAATTGATCAATGTCATTTAGATTAGACAATTGAGAGATATGAAAATTTTGAGATAATTTCCTAAAAGAGAATTCAAATCTCATGAGAATTTGAAGTGAATAAATAATATAAATGATATTATTATCAAAAATCAAATAATACGAGAGAAAGCTTCGACTCGGTGCTCGTAAGAAGTTATATAACTTCTCAACCAAGTTAATAAAAAAGTGAATGCAACTCTCGTGTTATGAAACTTCAGTTTTATTAGTTATAAAAGATATGAGATTAATTATATCATAGTATTAAGAAAATATCTCTCTATAAATATAGAGCTCTTGACTCCGCAGTTTGAAAAGAGCTTTCGAGTCTTTCTGCGCATGTATAAACTTTGACCAAATGGAGATAAATTTTTTCTCACGGGGTGGATTGCAGGTCATTCACCCTATTCTTATGTGAGGTATTTCACGAAATGGATTGTAGGTCGTCTATCTTATTTTCATGCATGTGAGATATTTTTCGTGTGGATTGTAGGTTGTTCACATGAGCTATGTATATATAGATGCATACTTACGATGTAAATTTTATTATGGGTGGATTGTAGGTCATTCACTTTATTATACGATGTATCTTTTTCAAGTGGATTGCAGGTCGCTCACTTTGATATTTTTTTTCATTTATACCTGATGTGTTTGTAATAAGTGGAGTGTAGGTCATTTTTCTTTTTCTAAATGACACATTATATTCAAAATCAGTAGATTGTATGTCATTTACCCACTCAAAAATTATATTGAGTGATCGAATAAAATAAACAATAATGGGAACTGATGATATTAATTAAAAAGAAAATAAAGATGAATGACATGTTTCTTTTGTTATCCGTATAGTTGATTTTACCATGCATGTTGCTTATCTTTTCTTATGATATCTACGATTTTTTTTCTAAAAATTAATAATGAAAAAAGGGGATAACTTGAGTTATGATGAAAAAATAAGAGGGGATGAATATAATTAATAAATTATATTCCTGCAGTTCTTATAACTGAAATAAGTAATATAACTATATGAGAGAATTTTG
>JBBMKF010475415.1:0-10210 GCA_037834155.1 Curcuma caesia | reverse complement strand
AGCGGCGGTCGTAGCCTTGCCTTGCAGTCTACGGCTAACAATAAGTTGTCTACTCTATCGCCGCCGGCGGCAACGTCATTGTGTTTTGCTTGTGATTTTGTGAAGCACGACCAAATATAAGCATAGGTTACCACGATCGTGGAGCAACGCGAGATGGAAACTAATTCCTTCAAGCGTTGGATTTGATCTTTCTGAGCGCGAAGGAGGCGATGACGGTGTTCGTTAGAGCAGGGCTATCCAGCCACTTGTCGTCTGTCGCTCTCGTCGTAGTTCTTGCAGAAAATGGAGTACAACCCGCCGGAGTCAGAGACCAAGCTCCGGTCGAAGACCGGAGGCGCTCCAGCAACCGTGTTATTCAACAGCGCGCCGGGAGGCCCATGAGGATAAAAATTGGATGGAGTTTGAGCCACCGCAGGCGGCGTGGTGAACCGAGAGTCCCATGGCTACACCTCTGTTCGGGAAGACTGTTGCCTGTTGGGCCATAGCGGTGAAGCCATCGCCGGCGCCTCTGTGACGGAGCTGAGGAAGCAGAGGAAGGATCCTGTGCAGCTCGCGTGCATCGCTGCCGGAGAGTTAGTCGTGACTCGGCAACGGTGTGGACTGATGACGTGACTCCGTAAAGGTCAAGAGTCTACGAGGCTAGGTCAAAGTCCGCATTGATGTGATAAGATTAATCAACATGAATATGAGAGAAATGTTCTTATCAGAGTGAGATAGCCTACGCTTGGTTCAAGGGTGCTTCATGCTAAGCAAGGGCTTAGTCCTATACCTCACTTGAGTCTCCAAGGCCATCTTGATCTCTAATCTTATCTCAGTTATCTTAGTTTTGAATCGCATCTCAGTCATCTCAAGCATCTCGTTTCAGCTATTTTGATCTCGAGTCTCGTCTTGATTATCTCGATCTTTCATCTTTCCATTTCAGTCTTGAGTCTCGTCTCGTCTCGATCATTAATTTAATCGTTTCGTCTTAATCATTTCGCTCTCGAGTTTCGTTTCAACCTCAAGTCTCGTCTTGTTATCTCGGTCATCTCGTTTCAGCTATCTCGATCTCAAATTTCATCTCAGCCACTCCGCTCTAACTGACTCTATCTTGAGTTCTATCTTTACATTTTTTGTGAACCATTATCTTACATGACCTACTCAAAGGGAACACGAATATTCTTACGAGCACGCGGCAGTCCGAGAACGAACATACAATCACGAGGTTATTAGACCTGACCCCCTTGACACATAAGGTCAAAAGGAAATAGTTGTCGAATCTGGTCGCCTCGTAGGTTTCTATAAGGGTGTTATCCCATCCAATATGAGCTGCCTTGAGCAGGCTATAAAAACTTTAACACACAATCTTATTACAGGTTCAATTTTGAAAACTCTATTAGTATCATTTTCTTTCCCGGTCTATATTTTTAGCATTTCTGTAAAATCCTAATATGAACGTCGGAGTAACTTGTTGAGACCGTCCGATACTAATTTAATCTCTTTTTAAAATGTATTTCAGGTTATCATTATCTTTCTCATAGAGCTTATTTAGAAGGTCCCACATGTCGAGCTTATCTAGAAGGTCGTATATGCCAGACTGTTCATTAATTGGTGGCTTGATTATCGGTAGTAATTGGTCGGAACAAGGACGATGACATCTCCCTCCGCGCAGTGTATCTCGTAGTGGTTGTTGTCTGGATCGCGCGGGAACTACAGATATTTACCGTAAGCGAGAAGAAGTGGCGTAGAGCGGACTTGACTGCAAAAGGTTGGAACCGCCAACTCGTAGAGCGGACTTGAGGTTGGGTAGGACGGAGGTCATGAAATGGGATGTGGTGTAGGAAAGGTAGCTAGTAGAAGAGGACTCGCACTACTGATCCGTCGCATAGCCAGATGGCGTCGAAGAAGGTGTGTGGAAGAGTGGTTTCGCCGGTGAACCTCGACGGCGGAGCGACTTGCGATCGCTCGAGAACTGGGAGCTCTCCCGGCTTCGCCATGGATGAGAACTTGAGGAACATAGAAACATAAAGAATAAAAGAAAGAAAGATAAAGGAAATCATAATTTTTTTATCGCTAAATATGATAATATATTAGGATAAATATAAAAAAATATATAAAACTAATAATAAATAGGTTTACGATTACCATTTATTTAGGATAAGTCATGAGTAAGATGTCATCATCCTTTGACAAATTCAATAAAGAGACGTGTAGCATTGACTTCAATTTATTGAAACATCATTCACCCAACTATATAATCAATTAAATATTTTAAAATAATAATCATCCGATAAAAAAACATAAAAGATTATAATTTTATTGCTGTTGAATTTTTTAGAGAGGATAGTGAAGTTGATGACTTTGAAAAAAGAAAAACAGTTACGATTATAATCTTGATGGTTGAAATTTATTGGAGTAGAGTAAAAAAAGAAAATATACTATTGTGTGTCGAATAAAACTTAGAAAAAGTTTGTAGCAGGTTAGAAGATGATTAAAAGAGAACAGTCGATGGGAAAAAGGTTACTATAAAATAGTTGCTATTGGAAAGGAGTAAGAAAAGAGAAGCGAGAATTGTTGTTATTGTTCGTTGGAAAAGAAAAGCGAAAGATTTATTAACACATTGTTGTAAGAATATGAAGAAGGAGAATGAGAAATTATAGAGAAGAAAAATAATGTTACTATTGCTATTGGGAAAATAAGAAGAGGAAGAAATATAAGTGAAAGATTTGCTAACCTTAGCATTGTTGGAAGAACAGAAAAAGAGAGAATGAGAAATTAAAGAGAAGAAAAATGATATTGCTCTGGAGAAAAGAGGAAGAAATGTCATTGTGATGGTTGAAATCATGACACTTGAAAGAAAAGTAAAAGAAGTGGAATATGTTATTATAATCATAAAAGAAAATAATTAAAGAGTAAGAACTTTCCTGAATAAATTTCAAAGGATAGCAAAAAAAATAAAGAAAATGAGAAACATAAAACAGGAAAAGATAAAGATGAAGATGGTGATGCGTGTGAGACATCACACCGATCGAAATTAAACAAAGAGAGAGTTCCAAGGAAATGGTCGTGCGTGTCAAATGGTCAATTTTGGCAGGATCGAGGATATCACATTTAGATCTACTGACGCGCACCACGACACAAAATTACTAGATAAAAATTAAAATGAGTTTCGGCAAAAAAAAATTTTAATTTATGTTTGTCAATTGCCGACTCTCCACGCCAATTTGACCAGAAAAGTGGAATAGTGTTTGTATGACTTTTGAATGTCCGAAAAATAATTCCAAGAACAAGTTGATTCATTTGACATTGCAGATACAAATGGAAACAAATATTGTCGGCCTAAATTTCGTAAGATTCATATGGATTTCTTGAGTTAATTCCTCAATTTAGAAATTCTTGATCGATCGATATGGAACGAGATCTCTCGATCCATCACTCCAACATTTTGAGCCCGTCGTAGAAGTGCTTCTCGAATAGTTGCATCTCCGCCTTGGGCCTCACCAGCCCGATCTCCACGCCGCCTTCCTCCTGTCTGCTCTCCGCCACCGAAATGGCACCGGTCTTTGCGATCGATGGTATCTCCACCTTCTTTGGCTTCCCCCATCCGAAATTCACATCGTACACCTTGAACATCGGCGATCCGGCGACGCTTAACATGTCCGCTTCACTCACAATCTTGAAGAGTTCCGGCAACTGTTCGTAGCCCTTTAAAGGATTCTCTTTGAACACCTCGATCGCTTCCCCGATTAACCTCGCGGCCGCCACCACTCCGATTTCATTCGCGAGAACCCAGGCCTTCGCCTCCGCGACGCAACCGCTGATGCAGTTCCCGAAGAACGCCGCCGGGATCGGCGGCTTCAGCCTTGCTCTGCAGTCGGCGGCGAATGCCATGAGGATGCGCTTGCTACTTATCCCCGGTAGCCGTGCTTTCACGTGGCAAACCCACACGTAGGCGAAGGCCACGACGACGGTGGAGCAGCGAAAAGAAAGGTCGCCGCTTTGCGTCACCAACTCCTTCAATTTCTGGATGTGATTTTTACCGATGGTGAAGGATTCAAGGACGGCGTCCGGCGGCGCTTTCTGGTGCACCATCGACTGGATCGATTGCCCCTTCACAATCCACTTGTAAAAGACCGAGTACAGATCGTCGGGATCTAGAATCACAGTTCTGTCGATCACCGGAGGCACCACCACTCCGGCTCCTGCGCATGCGGTGGCCCACGCGGAAATAAACCGAATCGAGCTCGAGCCGTCGCACGCGCCGTGGTGCACGGTGACGCCAACCGCGACGCCGCGCTCAGGGAAGAGCGTGGCCTGCAGGGCCATCACCCGGAGGCCGTCGCCGTCCGTACTGGATGGGGGAAGTTCAGGAAGCAGGGGAAGCAAGTCGTTGACGGGTCGGGGGTAGTCTCCGGAGAGGTCGTCGAAGTCGCCGCTGTACTCGGCGACAGTGAAGGGAACAGAGTCTCCGTCAGCGTAGTGAATTTCGTAGCCGTCGGGGCGGGCAGCGGATCTGCGGATCTTTCCGGCGAGTGGGTAGAAGCTACGGAGAGCGACGGAGAGTGAGGACTTGAGGGTGGGCACGACGGAATCAATGAAGTGGGAGACGGAGACGGCGAGGGGGTAAAAGAAGACACGTTCGACCGATTCGGCTTGCAGCCAAAGCAAGTCAAGGAAGGTGAGTGACAAGGCGTTCTCGTCCACCGTTCGAGGAGGCGGAGAGACTTGATACATCCCGATAAATCGGAGCTCCGGCGACGAGATGGATGACATCGTGACTTCCGGGGCCGTGAACGCGAGCGGCTTGAGATTGGCATCGGACCGCTCCCAATATAAGTTGGACTAGTGTCGTAGAGGCAGCAACCCACGTGACTACCAGCTGGCGGCTCCGTCTGCATCGATCCAAAAATTCCGCAGCTGCTACGTGAATGCAGCACGTCCCACGTGTAAAATTAAATTAAGTTTTTACATAATTTTTTAAATATTGATTTAATTATTCCATACTATGAAAATAATACTGCTGAAATTTATTTGATCTTTCACGATGCACATACTGATGTAATTAGAAGCTTGTCCCCGGGCAATGATCCAATGGTAGAACATTCGGGTTGTAACTTAGAGATTCACGGTTCAATCCCCAGTTACAATGTATTTGTAAAAATTTTCTTCCAAATGGAGAACGCAATCAAAGGATGCGCAATCAAAGGTTGGTACAGCCTAAATTTCATATGAATAAATTTGGTATTGGATTCGGTAGAATTTATTTATATTTTTTCAATATACATAAGATAATAAATAAATTTAAATATTTATTAAATGAAATATAAATTTAATATTTATGAATAAAAATTATAAATTATTTGATTCATTAATTAATAAAATAATTTTTAAAATAAAAAAATTGGAACAGAGAGTTTCATAAATCAAACTTAAAATAAGCTTAAACTAAGATCAAATTTGTCATCTGAACGTCTTAATTTATTTTAAACAACTTAGTTAGACTTAACAGTCTATATAAAACTTGCTTTACAGCCTTAGGAATGACATCTATCAATCCATCACTCCAACATTTTGAGCCCGTCGTAGAAATGCTTCTCGAATAGTTGCATCTCCAAGATGGGCCTCACCAGCCCGATCTCCACGCCGCCTTCTTCCTTCCTGCTCTCTGCCACAGCCATGGCACCTGTCTTTGCGATCGACGTTATCTCCACCTTCTTTGGCCTCCCCCAGCCGAAATCCAAATTATACACTTTGAACATAGGTGATCCAGCGACGGTTAAGAAATCTGACTCGCGTAGTATCTTGAAGCCTTCCGACCACTCTTTGACATCCTTTAAAGGATTCTCTTTAAACGTCTCAACCACTTTCCCGATCAATCTTGCGGCCTCCACCACCCCGTTTTCCTTCGTGAGATCGCAGGCCTTCGCCTCCGCACTGGTAAATGAGATGCAGTTCCCGAAGAACGTCGTCGGGATCGACGGCTTCAGTAATGGTCTACAATCGCCCGCGAATGCCATGAAGATGCGCTTGTTACTTATCTCCGGCAGCCGTGCTTTGAAGTGGCAAACCCATACGTAAGCGAAGGCCACAACAACGGTGGAGCAATGGAAAGAAAGGTCGCCGCTTTGCGTCACCAACTCTTTCAATTTCTGGATGTGATATTTGCTGATGGTGAAAGATTGAAGGACGACGTCCTTTGGTGCTTTCAGGGGCATCATCGACTGGTTCGACTGCCTCTTCACAATCCACTCGTAGAAGACCGAGTAGAGATCGTCGGGATCGGTAATCACACTTCTCAATTACCGGAGGCACCACGACTCCAGCCCCTGCACAGGCGGAAGCCCACGCGGATAAAAATCGAGTCGAGCTCGAACCGTCGCAGGCGCCATGGTGCACGCTGATGCCAACCGCGACACCTCGCTCCGGAAAGAGCGTCGCCTGCAGAGCCAGAAGCCGGATGCCGTCGTCGTCGGTGCTGGATTCGGGGAGCTCAGGAAGTAGGAGAAGCATGTCCTCGACGAGTCGGGGACGGTCACTGGAGAGGTCGTCAAAGTCGCCGCTATACTCGGCGACAATGAAGGGAACCGAGTCGCCGTCAGCATAGTAAATTTCGTAGCCGTCGGGGCGGGCGTCGGAACTGCGTATCTTTCCGGCGAGGGGGTAGAAGTGTCGGAGAGCGACAGAGAGGGAGGATATGAGGGTGGGGACGATGGAGTCGGTGAAGTTGGAGGCGGAGAGGGCGAGGGGGTAGAAGAAGACTCGTTCAACCGATCCGTTTTTCAGCCAAAGCAAGTCGAAGTAGGTGAGGGACAAGGTGGTGTCGTCCACCGTTCCAGGAGGCGGAGAGACTTCATATCTTTTGATAATTCGGAGCTCCGGCGATGCGATCGGCGACATGCTGACTTTGGTGGTCGGGAACGCTAACGGCTTCAGAATGGAAGAAGCCACCGGCCCCACCTAATATAGTGCCCGTAGTGGTATAGGCCGGGCCCATCTTTATTAAATAATTAAATAGTATTTTTTTATAAAAAAAATGTAACTGTTCTCCAGCTTGTCCAGCTATATTGTAAAAAATATGGTACAGTTTGTTTCTTATTATAAATCTCAAATAATTATTTTCTAAAAAACGTTTAATAAAATAAGCAAGTGCCCCAAGAAAATGTTTGTTATTTTAAGAAACCCTTAGTAGACAATTAATTTCAGACGACAAAATAGAGAAGGACAGTTACTGCCTTCCGAAGAAAGATTCAAGGAAGTTTTTATAGCTGTAGCCCTGTAGTTAGCGTTTGAAAATAGAATTTTTTAACTGCTATTTTAGGACATTCTATCGAAGGACGTACTCTAAGATAGATACTTTATTTTTTAAAATATCTTTTTACCTATTTCAATCTTAAATTAAAAAATAAATTTTATTTAAATCATACCAATTTGAATAATCAGATTTTTTTTTAAATAAAAAGTTAATTATTTCATCAAAGAATTTCATAAAAATAATTAATAACATTAAAATTTTATTTTTTAAAAAAATATATGTCATTAAATCCATAATATATTAAATTTATATATATTGAATTTTTAATTAAAATTAAAAAATAAAAAGGTTTATAAAATTATTATTTTTATTATTTTAATCTAACTTATAAGAAAATAAATACAAGTGAAATAAATTAGAAGATGATGATGAATTTTATTATTTAATTTTTTATTAGTATTTTTTATTATTTTTAAAAAAAATTCAAAATTCAAAATCAAAAATGAAAATATTAATAAATTTAGAAGAACGTCATGAATTTAAATTTAATGACTTATTTTTTTAATATCATCAATGATTTTCTTTAACGAAATAATTTAATTTCAAAATTTTTTATCTAGTTCAGTTTGATTAGGTTTGCAAAAATAAAATTAATTTTTTCCCATTTTAATTTAAGATTGAAATAGGTAGGAAAGATATTCTCAAAGAGTACTACGTGTGTCTTTTACTAAAACAAATTAACAGACTCTTTAGAATATCTAAAATAATAAATATGTATTTAGAGAAAATGTTATTCATTTTACTTACATAGGCATGATATTTGCAATAATTGCAAGGAGCCGATGTGAGAAATATTGGAACTCTCATGCATCTTATTTTTATGTCAACCATTTGTTTTTTGTTCTCTATCATGATCATTAATTAACAAGAGTTCTATTTATTCATTGTTGTTATTACTCCTAATTAATTGGAATTTAATCATGTCACTGCTCTCTCATCCACATAGACAAATAAACACAAACTGGTCCAAATCCACCGTCTCATTACTATTACAGATGTTGGAGAAATTTTATAAGAGTATATTGAATTTAAATTATATAAACAATTAAGTTCAGATTTATCTCAATTTAGATGATTTTAAATTGCTGGAGACTGTTGCTAATGTAGGTTCAATTGCTACCTAGATAGTCGAATTAATCATACCAGAGTCTACTTGAAGTACGTAACGTGTTCTTTATTTTTTCAGACTCTTAGTATCGGTTACTCATTTGCCATTGATAGTATCATTCAAGTCTTACGAGTATAATATTAATTTTTATAATTTTCTCTCCCTGCATTTAAAGTAAATAATATATAATTTAAAATGAACTTTAAAATGTATACCTTTCTCTCGCTCTTATAGTTTTTGAAAAATATTTTCAAAACTTTGTGATTTAATAGCCATTAACATCTTATCCATTCTAAGTATCTCAGTATACAGTATACAAAGATTGTCTTATAAATTTTGTGAGATAGTTTATCAATTTTATCCTTATTAATTTAAATTAAATTCTAATGAATGATTGACCTTGTGTTAGATTTGAGTTTGACTATTAGTTAGTTAAGTCTGTATTTCAGAAATTGACTTTTAGATCGTAATAAAGCAAAAGCCTTCTTGGTTATCAGAACAATGACTATTTCTTTAGATAAAGTCTTTTTAAAAAATCACGTACTTAATTGATTTTTTAGAAGTCCTGGTCTTAGGTAACTTTAATTAGCTCCACTTAACTAAGCCGACCAAGCAAGATACTCTTTACTTCACTTGACTATGTATTATCATATCGTCCCACTCTAATACTATATTGAACAAGTATCAAGTAATTATTTATCCTTAATTAATCATTTTAAATTAAATGGAAATTTAAATATGATTGACATATTGTTTATATGCATAAACAATACAATATATACACGTATATTGTACTTAAATATTATCACAAATATTGCCAAGCGAATTGCATGACAGAGTCGTGAGGAAAAGCAGTTGGCTGAAAATTTTCGCACTTTATATTTTCTGTCAATTGTAGGAGGAGCTCTGTTTTTTTAGTGTCTGATTCACAACAATATTAAATTAAATGATCAAATAAAGACTTATTTATTTAGGCTCTGATATTCACAATAATATTAAATCTGTTGATTACTGGTCACATTCTCCCTCGACGAGTTTAAGGATCAGTGAGTGGTACTTGGAGTTTAGGAAGGTCAACAATATTGGTGATCTGTGGAGTTTGATGGGTGCATGAGGATTGAAATGGACCCTGCTACCTGTTAAAAAGAACTCTTCTTCATTTCAGCAAAGAAAAGTTGTTTTTAACAGGATCAGGACAGGACACCCTGTAAAAACAACTTTTCTTCAGCACATCAACAACTTTTCTTTTCTTCTTCTGCAAAAAAAATATTCTTCTGCAACTTTTCTTGATCTTGAAGTGGTATGCCAAATTTCTGAAGAGCTTCGTCTACAAATTAAGCTTCTACGAGCTCTAAGTTTGTTTATGTAGATAAATGAAATCTTCCAAGTCGTTAGGCAAATTTAATTTGAAAGGTTGAATGACAAGTTACTAATGGTTAGAGTTAGACCTTGTATTTAATTATGTATGGTGCACTGCAGTACGTTAGGGGACGCCAAAGATGATGAATTTATCCTTGGGTGGGTATGGACGGTTCAAATGGTTGGGCCATTTATTAATAAATTGGTTGGTCCGCTACAAATACACAACTATATTAATAAATTGGTTGGTCAGAAATTGAATCCGTCGACAGCATCACATAACTATTCTTACGTGGTGGCGTGGTGAAAAACTGAGGTGTTATTTTAGATAGAAGAAGCTTGATGTCTGTCTAAAACAATATAATGCAGTAAGTAATTAATTATAAAAAAAAGAATTAGCTAGCAATTTGCATTAAGACAACAAATGAATGTAATGTACTTTTGATTAAATA
>JBBMKF010475376.1:0-10211 GCA_037834155.1 Curcuma caesia | reverse complement strand
GCCAGAAGTTATCTACTAAAGAATCACTCATTTGGCAACTACTGTTGAATTAATCATCCTGGTTTGAGCTTATAGATTGTGCAGGTGTTTTCCACAAATTCCATGCAACATACAGATGCCACAAGAACAGAACGCTGTCACTCACATGGATTCTTATGTGTTCCGGAATCAAATACTAGTTCGTATAAGCTGTTCACTGACAAGAAGATCACCTACTACACAAAAGCAGCAGAAGGGGGCAGTTTACAGGCTATATGATTATTTAACTTGGATCGAAGTTATGCATTCTACACGATTGAAACTATCAATGAGAGCTCCAAACCACATGGAACCTCGAGCATGTCTGTCATTTGCTTGTTATTGTATTACAGCTTCGTTTCTCCCCACTGCACGCCATTAACAACAAGAAGAAGAAGAAAAAAAAGGTTAACTTTAGAGAATTGAAACACTGGTAATTGTAATCATTGCAGAGTAGTAAAGAGGAAGAATCGAAGTTAAATTCCTTCCCTCTTCCGTGCCAATGGCGATGTAGGTGAAGCATACCACTTTGGCCTGCCTATCAACTGCCTCTTTATAGAAATGACAGACCATAATCCATTATTTTAAGCCCTGGATTCTGCGACAAACAATACTACCAATGGCGTGCAGGCCAATGAGGCATCTTCGCTTCTTTTTTGGGTGGGAAAAACGACCATATGGAGGAGGAAGCTTCATTCAGCCATGGTGTTCATGCCCTTTACGCTTCCATTAATTTGCTTTCCAGAGTCATCTTTTTCTTTAATCTCAACGCTTTGTATCCTGAGCACTGTATTGTGGCATGAAATGGAAGGGTTTATGACGAATTTGATGCTTTCTGAACAAATCCGAAGCTTCATTGTACTCGAACAGGAGAAGGCTATGAGACAGTTTGGATCTGTCCTTCAACAAAAGATATCTTTCCAGCAGTGAAGTGCAGTATACTTTAATAAGAAACATGTTTGCCACTGAGATCAGAATCACATGCCCTGGACAAGGTTCTTCTACTGCAAGCACTTATTCCTAGGAAAAGTTTCAACTCTGATCCGCGAGTTTGGATGAGACAAACTCAATTAATGAGTCGTGGCACTAGGCCTCGGCCAATTTCAGTATCTGATCTTCCCCAGACTGACACACTGGTCAACCATAGCTTGGTTCACCTACATCACCATTGCATATCTAGGAGCAACACCAAAGTTACTGTCAGGTTAAGGAAGAGCCCACTGAACGATCTATTAAACAAGTTAGTCAAATGCTCGGTTTTGGCTTGTAGTGCAAGTGGCCTTCTGTTCAACCTACAAGTTGCAGGCATGGTGGATATGAACTCAGGGAATGGTCCTTTGGGTTGAGGAGTTTGGTGGTTGAACTGTTTCACGAATCATTTGGGTTAGTTTGACTGTTTCCTCCACGCATTTGGCTTCTCATTCTTCTTCTTCTTCTTCCTTTGATGTTGTTGTTTCCTCATCGTTGTATTTATGTTGCAGGAATTGGAATGGTGAAGTTCACGGCTGCAGCACGAGACTCCATTGATGCTGTTTCTGCAATTCATAAGCGCTCAAAAAGGTTTCACTTTTGCTTTCGTCTCTCTTCTGGTCTTCTTTAGGTGATGATTCTATGAACGAAAACCTTCAGTTTTCTTCGATTGAGTTGTTTGTGGATCCTTTTAAGCAAAATTGCTTCTGCTAGATTTGATCAAATCCAAGATTTCTGAAATGACAGTGATTGTGAAAAGAGAATCAAGAAAGATAAGCTCGATGCATCGGTCCAATCATTTCATCATGTTTGTGTGGTAAAGCTCCTTCCTCCTTTTCTTCCTTTTTTTTACTTTATGAGGTTCCAAATAGCTTTTTGGCTCCCAGATGTATGCAAAACTTAGCTCCATTTGCATTTATGAATTCACCAATAGTTTTTCGAAACCAGTTTGTATATGATCTTTCTTATTGCACTGAACTCTACTCTGCATTTGATATGGTTGCAAGGATAAGGAAGAAGACATTCTAGCTGAAATGAACAAAAGCTCATCGCCCAAATATCTGATTGAAAGCTCTTTAAAGGCAGAGGTAATATCCAAATTGTTCATACAGGCTTCTTTCCAGTTCTCACATATTAGATAGCATCTCATAGTCTCACTTCCTCGATGCAGATTCTACAACTGGAAAAATGCCTTAAAGATCAGTTTGTGGTACGCCGGGCACTCGAAAAAGCACTGCGGCATGGCATTTCTTCTGTCGATGAATCATCTACTAGTTACATCCCAAAAGTAAGCTCTTTCTTCTCTTAGCAGCATCCCTTCCTTCACTAGATGACATTGCTTGAACTGAAATGCCACAATGAGGCCAGAACTTCCAGTTGCTTCTTACATGAAGAATCAGTATAAACCAGTAATTCAGATTTTGCAATTGGCTCATCCAAATTTTTTTGATGTCAGCCAACAAAGGAACTAATAAGAGAGATTGCAATGCTAGAGTTAGAGGTTGTGCATTTGGAACAACATCTTCTATCCCTCTACCGGCGAGCGTTTGAGCAACAAATACCCAATGCACCAACACATGCTGTTGAAGACGAAACTATGCAACCGCTAGTTCCACAGTCAGCACCATTTCCAGAAGCTGCCTCGCATGATCTGTCTTTCAGAGAAGTAGCATCGGCAGTTCAGTCAGGTCATAGTGTACCTCTGCGAAAATCTTCAAACTATTTACCAAGTGAAGCTTGTAGTGTTCGAGGTCAAGAGAAGAATAGCCGCAGAATTCACCGCAGCCATTCGTCGTTAGTGCCACGTTCAGTTTGTTCAGCTAAAGGGATACCTTGTGCTAAAAATCTAGCTCGAGCTTTTGGGGCATGCCATACTCTACCACTGTCTTTCCTTGAAGTATGTGATCATACTAAACCTACTTCTTCCATGGAGCAAAAGAAAGCTCTTTCTCCTTAGTTTCTAACAATTGTTGCCTTTGGTCTATGGACAGCATGGGCAAAGCTTCAATTCAGGGGTTACAAGTCTCGCAGAACACCTCGGAACTACAATCAATCATCACATTCCTGAAACACCAAACAGACTCTCTGAAGACATGGTCAGGTCAATGTGTGCCATCTATTGCAAACTCAGGGACCATCATGTTGGCCATCATGGTGTTTCATCTTCACCTACCTCTTCCTTCTCATCAAGGACCACTTTCTCTCCCTGTTATACCAGAGAATTATGGAGTCCTTGTCATAAGAGGGATGCAATTCTTGACGCGTGGTTTGACAATTCTAGATGTTCTGAAAGATTGAAGGAGTTAAGCGGACCTTACAGTATGATGGTAGAAGTGTCTTCCATTTGCAAGGCCAGTAGAAGGTGCAGTGATATCCAAGAAATGCTGCAAAGCTACAAGTAAGCCACTGCCTGATTCATATTTGATAATTGGAACTTTGATCTCTGCCATTTGTTTGACTAGCTGTTACATATGTAAGTACAGTCACAACTGAGAACTAAAGTACTATTTGATCTCAGTTTACATCATATGAAGCTTTTGTTTGCTGAGTTTGGAACTGACTTGTCCTTTTACAGAGTGCTTGTCCAGAAACTGGAAACAGCTGATGTAAGAACGATGAGCAACGAGGAAAAAATCGCATTCTGGATCAACATCCACAATGCAATGATGATGCATGTAACTACTACTTTTGCAAGTAATTCATCATCAACCATTTAACTTCCAGAAATTAACCCTCATCTCCTCTTGTGATTGACAGTCATACCTAGAGCATGGGATTCCAGGAAGCAACATGAAAAAGGCTTCATTGGCCACCAAGGTAATCTAAAGTTATTTTGTTTTATAGAGATTGTAAGCTTGAAATGTTGATATTCTTCATCTCAGAATATGTACATTGTTGGCCGTCGAATGGTAAACGCTGATACTATACAGTGTTCCATACTCGGTTGCCAAATGAATCCTCCTGGGCAGGTATTTATCATGCTTTTAATCCCTTTTTTGCTTGGTACTATGCTTAACTCCTCTTCATTGTAGTGGCTGAGGGCATTACTCTCCTCAAGAGTAAAGATCAAACACAGTGATGAATGGAAAGCCTATGCCATTGAAAACCCTGAACCTTTAATTCGCTTCGCACTTTGCTCAGGGAGCCATTCGGATCCTGCAGTAAAAATTTCTCACTTGTGTTTATCTTCATCTGCACCATGCTGAAAGTCTAAAACCTGAGTGAAATTGGCTTTGGCTGCCTTCTGCTCCAGGTTCGAGTGTACAACTCCAAGAGATTATTCCAACTGTTGCAGGCTGCCAAGATGGAGTACATCCATGCGACAGTGACGATTGGCAAGGGGCGCAGGATTCTTGTGCCAAAGATCTTGGACTACTTTGCGAGGGACTCCAACTTGTCCTCCCAGAAACTGGTGGAGATGATCAAGTGCCATCTTCCTGAAAGCTTAAGGCTCATGGTCGACGCGTGCCAGGGAAGCAGTTCTGCAAAGCTCATCGAGTGGGTGCCGCACAACGTCTCTTTCAGATACTTGTTGCCTAGGGACCTTGGAAATCTCAAATCTCATTAAGGGCATAAAACATGCATTAATGTATGAATCCTTTGTAAAATGATGCTTTCCAAGTAATTAACAAACTTTTTGTTTCTGTTAATTCAATATAAGATGTATACAGAGGACCATAACGGATACACACATCAACTATTCGTTGTTGTAACAAATCTTTCCTAAGCCCCTGGAATTCAGTTATCATAGTTTGCTATTGAAGCTACTTTTACTTCAACATAAAACAAATCATTAATAGGGCAGGTTCTAATTATTTTCAATTATCCAGTAAAATGCTCCATGCTAAAACTTTTAAACCAGTGTCAACCTGCTGTTTAATGAGCATGATACCAGGAATAGAGGAACAAGATCTCCCAAATACTAATCTTTTCGTGGCATACACTTTCAGTAACCTCAAAGAGGTACAGATACACAAACACAACTATGCTTACAATTCAGTAACATACATAAATCATAAGTGTGTATAGACAAAGCAATGTAGCTGTTTATTCATGGAGACAGATTCTTCAACAATAGATGACATAGTTGACCACAACAGAAAGTAGGCAAACTTACAACATCGAAATAGAATACCCATTTCATGACATTTCTTTGGGTGGGTCACTTTGAATTCCATCCATAAGCAAGGTATTGGACAGGATATCTGCACAACGTCTTGGTTCATGAACAAGATGAAAGAGGAGGAAAATTAAAGAGAAAGGGAATAACATGTATCAATGACCAATCATATATGCAGAAGCATTCTTAGCACAAGAAACATCGAATCTAGATGATACAGATTCATTGTTGTAGGTGAAAGATGAGAGAAGATTGTCGAGATACACACATGCACACACTATAAAACTCACAATTTATGTGCTACCTAAATCAAACAAAATGCCAGGTTGGTTATGCGACTGCTTAGGAACTATAACAGTCGTGAAAACAGCACTGGGGAGTAAAATCCTAACATCCAGAAGATAAAATGCAAAATAGAACTGATTTGGTGAAAAGGTAATGTGTAAAAAGAGTAGTCGAAAAAAAAATCTCATGTCAAAAGGAATCATCATTTCACAGTAACTCTAAAATCAACTAAATTGTACTCTAGAACTCCAAAACCTCTTTCAGCTGAAGTTCAAGTGTTTTTTCAGTCAACTTTTGGATTGCCCAATTCCATCAATCTGATGCCTAGCATGATAGACTTGTAGCCATTTCATGAACGCTTCCCTCTAATATAAATAACTAAAATATCCTCAAGTCTAAAAATCTAGTAAAATCAAGTAGAAACACACCCTAAATTGAGCCTTTAATAAAATGAAACCTAAAAAAAATCAAATTTAGTCTATATTAAAACACTTAAAATTAAATCTTGATCAACTAAGCTAGCACCAAAATTTAGTTAAGCTAACTCCATAATTGAATATGTCAGCAAATCAATTTTTAATGAAGTTAGAAACAGCTAACGCCTCAATCTCATTAAACTAATACCTCAATTTAATTAAGCTATCACCTTACATAATGGTCTAATTGGTGGCCACAAACAAGTTCTAAATTGATTTATAACCACAATTCAAATCTTACAAGTCACTGTTGAAAATTGATGTCTTGTTCACTTCACGCTACTTATATGATGTGTATACCCTATTTCAAACAAGAAAGTAGGCAAATGGTCATTTTTCCCAATGGTTCCTTGAGCCATACAAGATATTTTAAATATAAGTCTCTTTTAATACTCGATACTATTTATCATCATGACATCAAATTTGTCAAGTAGACCATGAGTTGACTATTGAGAACACTTTAAATTGTCTTAGTCGTCAGGTGGGCCATCTAATCAATGGATTCAAATGCTCTTAGGTTCCAAAAGGACCTGTCATTGTAACACGCGCAGTAGAAGATGACCATTGAGAACACTTTGCATTGTCCTGGCCCTCAATTGGGCCATCTTAGTGGTGGATTAAAACATTCTAAGTTCTAAACAAATTTGTAATTGTAGAAAAAACATTTTTAATTCTTTCAATACCTAATTGTTCTGACTAAATAATATATTTTTCAATCTTCCAATTAGCGTTACACATCCATACATCTTCTCTCCATTTTTTCTGCCAACTCAGCACTCAATTCATAAAGTATGGGGGATTGTACCATAAAATATTCTTCTTAATCTAAGAGGTACATTCATGCTGATAGACATTTTAACAATGTCCATTGAGGTCTAGCTGTAGTGCAGCATGATAAAAAAAAATTAGTTTATGGGTTTTGTCCAACGGCATCCACTAATTTGATGCAGCCATGCACTTGTAAAAGCCTCTAGTGCACCACTCGATCCATAACCTCTTGTTTTAAAGAGAAGATATTTTAGTAGTAGTTCTCCCTTTGAGCTGCTTGTTAACTTCATAACTGTTGGATAATTTAGAGCAGAATAATATTCTCACCACTGCATTGCAATATCATTTAGAGGATTAAAATTCTGAGAAATTGCAAAGACACTCGACTGGACACAGCGTCCATGGAAAAAGAAATTTCTTGAGGAATTTCACAGCTCATTTACTCAAATTATTTTCAAGAAAAGCTGCACTGAAAAAGATAGTGAAAAGGAATGGAGTCTTCCACGTGTCTCTAGATGTAACACAACCCTCATAGATAAATTTAGCGTCTAGATATCTGGCAACAAAACAAGATAATTAATAGCAGATTGGGAACAGCCTGATAAATATATATATCTAGGGTTGCCAAAAGTGCTTTAACATGGTATCTGTGGCAAGAAATTCCAATCCATAGGAGAGAGTACTTGTAATATGCAATGCATATTGTAGTAAACCCATTTTCCTGATTCGCTAGTGCCATTCTAATTGCTACACATTGATTACTCCATTATTTGAGCAAACTTATTTCTAGAGGCATGATTTGACTGAGTATATTGAATTGTGACTGAAATAATCAGCATATTCTAAATTTGACAAATTAACACAACTAATCAGCATAGCTCATTAACCTGATTGATAAAACTCAGTTTGCACTGGAGGCTGTATGACAAGGAGCTGAGGTATCAGTTGGAAGACTGACCACATGATTCCCAGTGACCCCTTCATTATTTGATATTGCTGCTGAGTTGACTACAACAGGTGAAGCAAAAGCACTAGCATTGTTATCTCTTGTCGCTAGGTGATTTACCATTTCTGAGCCTGTGTCAATTTGTGTATTTGGTTGTCTTCTAAGTTCAGAAGTAAGATTAGGCACAGCACTATTACGAGAGAAAAACCTCTCTCTCCATCCCCGAGTACTCTTGGTGATAGACTCTTTGTACCTAAATGGTAACACAATGTGGCCATTTTCAGTCCATCTGATCGTCTAGGCCTTAAAACACAGCAAGCAAGACATGATATACCTCATTGAGACAGCATTTAAACGAGATCGCACAGATTCTGAGAAAGATTGAAAATCTGATGGTCCTGGCCTGTCTTGAAGGACTGGAATTGATTGGCTGGCATAGGTAATGTGCAAATACTATCTATCATACAATGCAAGATACAAGGAAATAGATGAAAACAAAGATGTAATCGTATGGAGGACCTGCTGGTGATACTGGGCCTGCTGTGGTTGGTGCTGATTTCTGATGCTATTGCATCATTCTGTTCGACTTGAGTTGAGATCGGGTGTGTTTCTTCTGTTGAGGCAGTTGGTTCGTTTTCTTCTTGTGCAGAAGAGGAAGATCGATAACCAACATAAGGTGCATTTGGATGTGGAGAGAAGATCAAAAACTGTGGATGGCGATGAGATCCTGACCGACCATGATGCCCTTCTCTCCTGGAAATATGGTGCACCCTTCCCATTGCTGCTGCAGCAGCTAAGTGCTGCATTAAGCGCTCTTCAAATTCAGCTTCACTTCCACCTCCTGGTAACTGCAGTATTGATAAAAAAAAGCTTATCATCTCCTATAGAAGGATGAGACTATGAAATATGAAATCAACATGACTACCAACATGCTGCAATTCGAAATCTCCAAGAGCTGGATGATGGAAGATAGTAGTTGTTTGTGTTTTGTTTAGTCTAATGTTCCTCTCCCTTATTACAGCATCAAGCAGTTCCTGGCTGCCATGTTCAACATAAACAATGAACTGGAAAATTATCCTAATAGATTTTGTCATTTTGAGATCTATGCCAAATCAAATGAAACCTGGTAGGATCCTTCAAAGACATGGACTGCCAACACATGGGGCAATGGGAACTCCTCTGGCACCTGCTTGCAAATTCTTGGCATGAATACCTCGGTTCCACTAGCATCCATGCTAGGCACTATTGATATTGTAAATGAAGAAGAAAAAAACAGAGATGTGCACTAAAGATCATTGAGCCAACTTATTTCCTAAGAAGCACATTAACAACCAAGTTAATGGATAAAATACAATGAAACTTGGCCTAGCTTACCATAACGACTGAAACTTACACCACTGAGCAACAACTGTGAGTGCATTAATAATGACTAGAATTCCATAAGATAAGGCACATGCCTTATTAGGTGGAAACAGGATCATAGAATGCCTATTTCCTTTGACCTTAATAATACCTGCAGCGCACGGCTGATAAGATCCTGGCTTGCTGAGCAGCAAACATAACGTCTAAAATAATTGGTCCTTAACAACAAATATACAACATCATGAACAAAGACGTTGATTACCACTCGAGAATGCACTGGAGATGGAACTCATGCTTGCAACCAGTAACCTATACGAGCAACGACAGTAACACAAAAAATGAGAAAAATAAATAAATCCAGATTACGTAACAAAATTGTTGATTTTATCCGATCAATAAAAGATCCAGTAAACCACGTACTGTCGAAGGATCACTTTGGCAGAATTCTTCAAGACATATGCTGCAGGCATCGTCGCAGGCATCTTGGATGCCCCCTTCCACAAAAGCCGCAGCTGACGACAAGTCCTTCTCCATCTTTGCGCCCTCCTCCATCCCTAAACCCTAAACCCGATAAATTAACAACCCAAAGGAAGGAAAACAAACCAACAAGGAAACAAAGTCAGAAACAGATTAACATCGCAGACGGTCCCCAAAAAAACAAATCTTTAGAATACAACTCGATCGACTTCAAAAAAAGTCAAACTAAAACCATGGGGCAATCGCTGACTCTGAAAAAGCGGGCATCTTTATGGACAGATCGCCACGATCCATGCCTAATCCTTGTAATTTAATCGAAAATCAGAGAAACATAGCGGATACCTGGAGGGAATCGGCGACGATAGGTCCGATAGCGGCTCTCCCTGGCGCGTGCCTCTAGCGCTGATGATAAGCGCCTAATAATTGATCAAGGAATCAGAGGAGGAGACTTCTTCAACCTCCATTTCGACCTCTTTGGAAGCACGCCCGGATTCCATTTCCACAAGCATCGCTAGTGGTTTAAGAGGTCATCAATGGCGGATGAATGCGACTAACGAAAGAATTGTTTCGCTGCTTAATGAGATTTACCCGGTTGAGTTGTCGCCAGCTAATTGGCCCTGCGAGCTCCTTACTCTTGTGGGCCATCTCCGGTCTCTCAACTCACCATTTGTTGGGCCTTGTTTCATAATTTTGGCCCATAATGTATTATTTAAAAAAATATAAATTCAGATATACTTTTTACAATTATTTTTAATAAAAATATCTCTGCAGTAATTTTTTAGAACAATAT
>JBBMKF010475356.1:0-10212 GCA_037834155.1 Curcuma caesia | reverse complement strand
AAAAATATACTTACCGCTTTCACGATGAAAATATTATTAATCAATAAAAATTATTTAAAAATAATTAAATAAATATTTAAATAGACTATAAACTTTAATCAAAGGACAAAAATACTCTTAAATTTTAAAAATACAAAATTATTATAAATAATAAAAAATATATTCAAAACTTTCAAAAAAATATTAAATAATGTTAGATGGATCTGAAATTGACTAGTACAGATAAACCCCATAATGAATATAGATATTTGAAAGAGCTGTGATTAACGTAACAATCAAAAGTTATAATTTCCAAAAGTTTACTCTGCGGTTTCAGTATCATTCTCTCCATGATGAAAAAAATTTGTCCTTGAATTACTAACCACATATCATCAAAAGAATCACCATAAAAAAATAAATATTTCACATTAAAAACATCAGTTGTGCAAATATGATCAGATAATTTTAAATAATACATATTGGGATTTAACTTTTCAACAATCTTGATCGGACCAATCTTCTTGGCTAATAATTTATTGTAATCCCCAATGGAAAAACAATCCTTAGACAAAACTAGCCATGAAGTCACCAACATCAAACTCCAAGTGCTGATGCTTTTAATCGGCTTTATGTTTGTACTTTGAATTAGAGATTGATAGGTGTTCATGTACTATTTTATAGACCTCTTATAAGCAATTCACAAAGTCAACTATCTTAGCATATGTCGTGCCCTTGCTAGGCAATGTCATCAAATCCAGTGAACCTCAAGGCTGAGCTGAGTAAACCACTTAAAAAGAGTTGAAACTAGTACTGTGATTCACGACATGGTTGTGAACAAATTTTGTCGGGCAAAACTTCTACTGCGATTCTCTTCTACTGCTACTTTACGTTGCCTATTGGAAATTTCTTCTTCATAAGCGTCCACGTCTCCTTTTGAGTTGATCTGATGATCGTTATTGCATTGGATCAGGCCTCCTATATTCACGTTTCCCATCATATCTGTTTCTTTGTTAGTTGATTTACAATCAATTCCATTCATTCATCAATTGTCTCTCGAATTCGTTATTTCTCCAATTTGCTATTCCATATTACATTCATAAATGTTGTGAACGTTGTCAACATGTGACCTTAGCGACATGATAATACAAGATCAATTCGGCTCTGATACCAACTGATATAACAAAAAATATTAATCTGTTGATTTGCGCACGAATATAAGAAGCAAACTTCTAAAACATATTAATTTTACCAAAGAATATCAGAAAATAGAAAAAACACTGTCACTTTTTTAAGAAGAAAATGACAAAAATATTATTAATGAGCAAAAATAATCTTAAAATAACTTAACAATGCTTAAATAGACCCTAAACCGTACCTTAATCAAAAGACAAAAATACTCTTAATTTTTAAAAATAAAAAAATATTCATAGTCTCTGAAAAGATATACTAAACGATATCTAATGAGTCCGAAATTAATCAATTACGGATAAATCCTACAATGAATATAAATTTTTAAAAAAATTCTGATTAACTATTAATGATCATATCTTATTCTAATATTTTAATATTTGAGTCAAAAGTCATATGTGAGTTATTTTGTTTCGGTATCAGTAAACTATGGACTGATTGGTGGGTACGTACTTGTAAGGACATTGATCAGCTAGCAATCAGATCCAACAATTGGTATGGACTCAAAATAAGTTCGTGAATCGTGACTAACTACGTGGGAGGAGGTTTAACTGAGCGACGAAATATATCCTGTTAACGTTTGTTCATTTGGGTAAACGATGGTGTTAAAGTGGGTTTTAATGGAGGAGGACGAGGCAGGCGGCGGCATTTACTCGGTCAAACTCCAATTCCGAAGTCGATGGATGGGGTTGGGTCCTCCCTCAATCCCTGAACTGATCTGGTGAGACATCTGTCAACTGCTTGTACCTCTGTTGTTGATGTGGAAACATCCCATTTGTTGCCATTCCTAAGCCTTTGTGCTTTTCGATTGCTCTCCTCTCCTTCCTCCTTTGCTTCCTCCCATTTAATAAGGGCACAGAGTAGACCATAAAGTGAACCGAACCCCTCCCTCTTTACTCCATGACAAATTCACTTCTCAGCCATGGCTTCCTAATTCTCACACTGCTAAGTCTTCTTCTTGTGCTTCCCCCGCCGGCCTCCTTCCTCGATGACTCGCTGCTGATTTCTTCTTCTCAGGTACGCATTTGGCTCCGTTAATTGTTGATCACCGATTCTTCCTAGCTCTTGTGTTTGCTAGAGTTAGATTCATATGATTGGCAACAGGGAATGCTGGTGGATCAAGACAAGGTTCTTCTGGGGTCTGCGCCGCCCAACTGCCGCAACCGGTGCAACCACTGCTCGCCATGCACGGCGGTGCAGGACCCGGCGCCACCGTCCGGGTTACGACCGGGGAATGGCTGCTCGTTGTCTGCGAACCAGTTCTCTAATTACAAGCCGTTGGAGTGGAAGTGCAGGTGCGGGAATCGCCTGTACAACCCTTGATTAATTAATTTAAGGCAATGTGGTTAATTGGACAGATTTCTCCTGTATCGTACTATTCCTATTAATTTACGTTTCAGAAACCATAACATAAGAACAAAAGAACTCCATATCTTCAATCTATTTCCAAACATTTACAGCCACTTTCGTATTATGGAATAGCAGAACATGAGCAGCAGGGAATTCTTGATCTGTACTTAAAAAGAAAAAACAAAACCAACACCTATAAATCGACAAAGCATGCAATTGCGAGAAAACATGTAATATTTATCTCACAACTAGCATCTGTCTTAGGAAACTTGGACCTTATTTCTAACAAAATCAATCGCTCGATGACCATCCTCTTCTATTTCTGGGTGAAGCCTAACCTTCGAACCGGACAACAATATAATGCATGATTTCCTCTTTACTTTACAGAGTCAACCGTCGAGCTGCTGCTAATTGATTCTTGAGTATTCCAGCAAATATCAACAGTCTCTTGATTGCTCATAATCTGGTTAAAGTCTACAGGAGCATATATAGTTTGTATCTTACAGACTCTTGTCCCCAAAAGTCCGTGAGACGGGCCAGACGGCTAATTGTCCGTTAACTCTTGCGCCATCTCCTGAAAGTCCAGAGAGGTCATTAATGACGAAGAGCCACAGTTGGGGCCAACTTGTTCGTAATATGTAAACACACTAAAAAATACTAGAAAGTATGAAGTGCTAAGCGTACCAGAAGATAAAACCTTGTCGTTCTTCACAAGAGTTCAGTGAGAATTTCAATGTCGAAATGCAACTGTAATTTATAGTCGAGTGCCTCTATCACGGGATAATTTTGCTACAGAAATAAAGCAAGAAGAAGATGGTTTCTTCACAAAGTATTCATACAACTCACCATACGAGGTAGAGATATGAAAATATTTTTTTCTCTCAATTAATATTTATGATTATCTTGAGCAATATCTGCGTATTATTCAATTGAGGAACATAAATCGCCCTTATCACTTTTAATAATTTGAAAAGTGAAATCATGTATATAGATGGCACGTTTTGATAAAGAAAAGAAGAGAAAATAGATAAAAATGCTTTTCTCCAAAAAATATTAAAGTGAAAAAATTAAGAATTAATAAATGTCATCATCAGCCAAATGTCTTTTTTTTCCTTAAAAAAAGTAAAGGCATCATTAATTCAGACGAAGAAACAAACTATATATTGCCGCTCAAAGAGTCTAATCATAAGCCTGCCCTGGAAGCAATTTTGATTCTCCACTCTTTTATTTATATATTTATTATTATTATTATATATTCGATATAATTAAAAATGAGAATCACTATAAATGGTCCATTTCGTCTAAATTACTTGTATTAATAAAATGGTAAAACAAATGGAATAGTGCATTTATATTTGTCTTGTGTCCAAAAACTCTCCTTCTATTGATTAATTTGACCTCCTTAATTTGTTTAGCATATCAGAGTAATCGATGACAGAAGGAGGATATCAAGTAAATCAACGACGGGAGAAAAGAAGATCGCTTGGGATCCAAGATCAGCTCGGATAAATCGGCCATTCTGACTCCGCAACTAGTGCTCTGCCTTATGGGTTTACATAGTTTGATTCATTCAATTTATTTAAAACGGTCTATACGCGGTACTCTTGCTTAACTTGTGGAACACCAAGAAATAAAATTAAGTTGGTGAAAAACATACGAAAGCATGCAACAAAGTGAAGAGCATGGACAGGAGAGCTTTTACGTTACGTGGAGTGCAGTGATGTCACCTCCAATATTTGTTTGTAGGTTTAGTTGGGTCTTTAAAATGACTCCATTCAATCACCCTTTGGTTTTAAACAAATTTGTAGATGAACAACTTCCTAACCTATGATTCATCCAGAGCTTCTGGGAGATTTTTATTTATTTAGAATAATTCTCTCTCAAATTTTTTACAAGTGCAGTTACCAGACTTGCTTACTCAGCAGTAGTTTCAACCAGTATGTTGCTGTAAAATTTACTTGCCATGGAACTAATTTCATCCATGATCACTTTCAACGTGGGACTATCATAGGAGCCAATTTCATTCACTTTTCTAACAAAACAAGACAAACATAGACTCTTTTCGATATTTAAGCTGTTTGCTTTAACCAACATTTCCAGTCTGCTTAATTATCTGAAACTATGCTCAGAGGAATGAGCATCTTAGGGTGGTCCTCTACAAGTCATGTCACTCTCTCTGAAATTTTTTACTTCCTATCTTGTTCTTCATCGAACTCTGTTATTGATATGGAGATCTTTCAAAAGAACAAAGTGGATGCTTCAGTAGATAGAAATGTAGAATCAGGACAGGGCATGCTCTATAATAACATTACACGTGCGAACTAAATTTAATTAGACCAGAATTTATCTTTTATATATATGGCACATGTGATGTCCTATCATTTGACTTCCATTTCCAACCTTAATTAAATAGTTGGTAAGAGTAGATTAGATTGTTGAGTTCCTGTAATAAACTCTTAGTACTGTCGGCAACTAAGGCTGGGTTAGCTAAACATTGCATGTAAATGAAACCTTACAGGCAGCATCACTTTTATTTGCATCAGATTTACTAAATAGCCTCATGCACGTCATATATCATCTATGAGCCTATATAGTCATAAAGCTAAACTTAAGGTGGGTGAAAGGTGACGATAGTTTCTTTGGCTTCGTGTTCTATTGCGTGCAAGGGGAAGTTTTGTGACGTCGAGAAGCTTTAGTCTTCGTCCATCCAACTGTACATGAAAAACCTTAGATTTCAGGCTCTTGAATTATCATACACGGTAACCCTCAGTAGAGTACTAGTGACTGACTACGTAGGAACAAATGATTACTTGTGATCTAATTAACCATCTTTTTTCTGAAGGTATCTATTCGGATGAGCCGCAGGCACGGCACGTGGCATGCTCCAGAGTCATGTTGATATTTAAATACAGGAGCAACCAAACGAACGAGTGTTTATAAATAAGCAGCTCATCTTCTGGTAAGAAAGTGTGGAGTAACCTAAGGATCAGTCAGTCCTCGGCTAGCTACTCCTCCTACCTCTACCACCCAGCTTGATTCAATTCCTTCGATGGGGAGATCGCCCTGCTGTGATGAGAATGGCCTCAAGAAAGGTCCCTGGACTCCTGAAGAAGACCAGAAGCTCATCCAGTACATAGAAAAGCAGGGCCACGGCAGCTGGAGAGCCCTCCCTAAACTTGCTGGTGCCTTTCATTTCTTACTAATTTCATGTTTATATGCGTATTGGTGATCTTGTTTTCAGCCTTCTCACTGAGATTTTACACAGGTCTGAATAGATGTGGCAAGAGCTGCAGGCTGAGATGGACCAACTATTTGAGGCCAGACATTAAGAGAGGCAAATTCTCGACCGAGGAAGAGCAAACCATCCTCAATCTGCACTCCATCTTAGGCAACAAGTAATAACCTTACTGACTATACTGATTCCTCTCTCGGTTAATGTCGTGCATGCGTTCCAATATTTGGTCCATCCTTGATCTGAATTCAATCAGTTCAGGTGGTCTGCAATTGCCACGCACCTTCCTGGACGTACAGACAATGAGATCAAGAACTTTTGGAACACCCACCTCAAGAAGAAGCTCATCCAAATGGGGTTCGATCCCATGACCCATCAGCCGAGGACTGACTTCTTCTCAGCTCTCCCCCAGCTCGTTGCCCTTGCCAATCTCTGTGAATTCTTCGATGGTTGGCCGAAGGACAACCATGCTGCACGCCTCCAAACTGAGGCAGTCCAGGCTACGAAGCTGCAGTACCTTCAGTTCCTGTTTCAATCTGCAAGTACCATGACAAATAGTTCCAATAGCAGTGGCCTCGGCGCCACCACAGCTGCCGACTTGGAGACCATGAGCCTGCTTAACTCTCAGATGACTTCACCATTTCCCACAATGGCGTCTTCTGGTTGTCAAAACATCAACGACCATGAACACGTTAACCAGATAGCATCCGTCTTGTTTGAGCCGCCTACAAGCCAGGAGAACATTGAGTGTTACACCATGACTGGGGGATTTAGCCAGGGAGACAACAGCCAAATAACAACACAGCACATTTCTCCTCATTCATCTCTTCCTCCTCTCAATGGTGCGTCAGTTGCCAACCAGGGGGATGTTTGCAACATGTCTAGCTGCAATGAGAATGAGACTCACTCCATTTGGCCTGAGTTCTTGCTTGATGACCAATTCATAGCTGAATTTGCTTAAAGCATGGGAGATAATCTTCAAAGGTTGTCTTGTTCTCCTGGTTTTTTGGATGTTCTGGTCTGATGTTTGCATTCAATGATGGCTGCTGAATTAGTTCAACATACTTGTAAATGTATAAATACATATATATATATAATGCAAATTCTGTCGCTTCTGCTCCTTTCTGTACTTGGCTTCTATCTGTACTAATGATTGATTACTTCTCCTGTAATTAAAATAGCACTAGTCATGCAACAGCAACAGCACATCATAACGTAACTACTTCACAATCTTTGATTAGTATAATTGTCCAGATTCAACGAAGACTAGCTAGGAGAACAATGAACATAAAAACAGGCACAGAAATGGCAATAAATGCACGTACCGTGAATCCACAAGAACATGACAACGAATTCAGCTCATATAGTAGTGGAAATATTGTATTGTAGCTTGACTATACCTGTTTTTTCTCAAAAACAATAATTTTCAGAGAAATCAAAGTTATGTATCAACATCGTTAATGGAAAATATAATGCATCAATTATAGAAGAGAGAGTTTCGATTGTAAGCACCAAACTAGGAACAAGATCGGGTGGCCTTCTTGTGCTTTGGTTTTCCAAAAAATTTAGTAAAAGGATTTGCCGAACAAAACTGAAAGCATGCTTATTTACCTAGGTATAGATTTTAAACTGGAAAAAAAAATCTGTTTATGTCATGTACAGAGTATATACAGCTACATCAATAAAGAGAAGTTGAAGTATTGTTCACCGTAGCAAATACCAGTTTCCTTCATAGAGAAAAAACTTAAGCTAGAAGTTCATGCTAGCGTGTACCTTGAATGGCAAACAGTATTCAATCAGAGTGATTAATTTTGTTCTCCCTGAAGCTGCATGCATGTAAAAGTCAAGCACACGTGAAAGTCTAACCTACTATAGTATCAACAACTCCAGTTTGGTTTGGTTTTACAATCCAAGGTTTAGACAGCAGCTGGGAGGAATCACTTATGCGCGCTACAGGATGTTAGGTAGAGAACTGACCTGGGCAAATTATCCTAATGATGGATATTAACTTACAGGAGCATCCTTTTAGATTTTTATTTTTCAACTATCGAACTCAAATTAAGAACGATTTTATTACTTAGCTCGAAAGAAGGTATTATCAAAAGTTATGGGGTCCTCATCTGACCTATTTCTAAGATAAATTATCTCTTTCTTTAGTTACTAGTCAATAAATACTCAAATTCATTTGAGAAATTTTGAGCTCATAGGCGATGCAACACTACTTTTTTGAGGGTTAATTTTGTTGCTTTCAAATTTCATATCATAAAACTTCCAAGATCAGTGTTGATAAATTTTAACATTTTTTGCTCTCTCTCGTCTAATGGGATATAAGACAAACAAATATTTGGTAACTTGGTATCTTCTCTGACATATAGAGGGTCCTGAGTTCTATTAATTATGTTAGATACTGAAGTATATTCCATACAGTTTTATTTTGCCTTAAGAGGGGCGTTCTTTGACCTTGTGCTGGAGACCAAAGGTTAAGAGTAACAAACCAATGGCATAGAAATAAAGAGCAAATTAGAATGGATCTTCTTCACAAATATTTTCCATCAACATGAGGAAAAATTGAGTCTCATAGGATAGACTTGTGTTTCAAAGATCGTTGATCAAATAAAACAGGGAAATTATGATAAAAAAAAAACCCAACAATTACCTATCCAGTAAAAGAACCACAGAAAAAACATCACGGAACAAAATTTTAAGAACTTGCTTTTAGAAAAAAGAATAGCAATCATCATACCCACCAAAAATGAGAACCCAAGGGAAAACAGCCAAACAGAATTTTGCTACTAAAACATAATAATCTGAATTGATTAAATACCTGCCAGAGATGAGACAAAATAATAGGTCTGCCAATTTGGAAGAAATTCATGATCACATGATTAACCTTTGTAAATACTCGAACTAGTTCAAGTATTGAGTTTAGCAAGCAATAAGTGAGAAACAGTATAAATATGCTTATCAATGTTGGCCTATGATGTTTCCTCTATGCAGATATTTGCTCCTCTTGCTTCCTCCTTGGACAGAAAGATAGCCTAACAATGATATGCTTACATTGACAATCTTCTATTTATCTGTGCTCATCATCTCCATCTCCTACTGTCCACATTAAGACGATCAGAAAGTAGCTCATGGAATTGACCCTTGCAATAATTGTCAGGATGAGAATAATTTACTTTAATGCTTAATCATTATTTCTTGTGAACAATAAAGAAAAAGCTTGCAGCTACTCAAATATTCAAATAACCTAGACACACAAAGATCTTATTTGAAACAACTGTAGTAGTAATGCTCTAAAAAATAAGCTTGCAGCTACCCAAATATAGATAACTGCTTTAGGGTTAGGTCACAAAAACTTAAAAATGGAAATAGATCTTCCCCCAACATCATTTTTTTCCCAGAGGATATCTGGCAAATGAAATGATTGAAGGGGGCAACTCAACAAGGGCAAAGATTCATTTCAAAAGCTTAAATGAGCACAGAAAAGGTATTTCCTCCTATAAGGAAGCATCTAAAAATTGAGCCAAGGCCTTATATAATTTGCCCCAACAAAATTGTTTTTCCACCTGAACACAGTGAGGATTTGATTAGCTGTGGACAGATCATCTTGACGATTCAAATTGAGCCAAATATGGGTTGGTCAACAGTGAGGATTTGTTTGACTAACTGTGGATAGATCATCTTGATGAGTCAAAATGACTTAAATAAGGGTTGGCCAACATGATTTAGCTTGGCTAAATAGTCATCTTTCAATAGTCAATCAAGTTAAGTTTGGTGGAAAATTGTTATAACTCAGTTTTGAGCAAGACATGCTAGACAAGGTACCAAGGTAATTTCCTTGTCCAAGAAGAACTACCAGATTAACATGAAGGAACCTTAGTCTGAACAAATCGAAGATTTGATTCTGAACAAATCGAAGATTTGATACTATGTTTGAACAATATAAACATCAACCATTTTGAATTGGAATAGCACCTAATGGAGACAGAAGAAAGCCTAACACATTTCATTATAAAACCAACAAATTGGAAGAAGATGGATTGTTTTGTGAAACAATCTATGGGCCGAAGACAAGTGGAATTTGTGCTTGGGGAATTCATGGAATTCATGGTAGTAAAGTGATCCACAAGAGGAGCTCTTCTACAAAACACTCAGTTTTCCAAGGAAAGGAGAAAGAGACTGATGCTCCTCCTACCTAGCACAAATTATAGAAAGGCACAGTTGAAAATAATCACTAGATTGAGAAGTTAGTAAACCATAAATTTTATGGCATTGGAGTAGATTCATTACCATAAAATCAAATCAACAAAATTGTAACTAAGTTTATATCAAAATCCCTCAAACAAGGACAAATATCTAGTAGGTCATGACAACATTATAGCTAAATGAGCTCTTATAACATTTTAGATATAAACTTCCTTTCAATTAAGTTGTATCCTTCACATCTTATTGTGTTGAAT
>JBBMKF010475345.1:0-10212 GCA_037834155.1 Curcuma caesia | reverse complement strand
TCCAAGCTCTAGGGTGGACGGAAACGTCGATGACTCCTTGGAATGACTCTCCTAAGGTTCCCTATCACGGGCAAACAACTCCTTCTCGTGTAGGAGGAGATCTTCAAATCCCAGATGCACTAAACAAGAGCTCCATGGGTTCTTTTATAGCCTTCAAAGCCTTCCAAATCCATTAGATCCTTTCTAAATTGTTGAGGTGCCACTATTATGCCATAAAATAATATTTTTAGGCCTTTAAACTTAGTTTTTATGGGTTCTACCCTAGAGAAAACTTGTAGATCATGGAATTATCTTCGATTCGATGGGTTGTGGGTCCTATGATTCAAGTTTGGTCAACTTTGACTAGAGGTTGATTGCACTAAAATACCTGATAAAAATTGACCTGGTAGGAGCTGACCTAAGTCAAGAATACTCTGCTTTGACGGCCCACGAAATCAATCCATCCCCTTATCTCACCTGGATCATTAAGTATATAGGAATGTAAGAGATTATGTTATGGTCATCACTATCATCCAAAAGAGAAGAATAAATAAAAAGAAAAAGAAAATCAAAAGTTAGGTTAAAAAATCCAAAAAAAAATACCTAAAAGCTTGAAAAGGAAGATATAAGGAAAGCAAAAGGGGTGAACTTCTTAGTAGGATTTAGTTTGACACAAACTAGGTTGAAAAGAGAGTAATAATGTTAGGCAAATCCCTTGAAAAATGAAGAAATATAGTCAATTTTTATTTTATTTTTATAGATCAACAAATTTAATCTTTTAAAAATATTTGACCATCATCTTTTAAACGATCAATACAAATATAAATATTATACATAGTTTAATACATTCCACAAGTCAAGTAGGTAAATTAAGAATTTCTATAAGATCAATTTGCTCATCTAATCTCTAATTAAGGAATATTTACTAATATAAATAATACTTATATCTATATTCACCAATTTTACAATTTTGTTTATCTTTCCACTTTTTCACCATTTTTAAAAAATTGACCCTTAGATTTTGATAGAAACTAAAAAATTATAATTTGAAGATGACAAAGTTCAATTGTCCACCAATGTGGTGGGCTCCATCAATTACCGACCATTTCTCATGAAGCTTAGTAATGAAAAAGACACCCCTAAAGTATAACTGAATTAGTTACGACGGAGCAAATTTATAGAAGAGGACAGATGATCGTGAAGTCAACCGTGTGGAACGGTTAGGATGGCAGATTTTTTTTTTTTTAAGGATAGTAATGAAAGAGACTCTTTATATGGAATTTCAAGGAATTATGATTAATTTAAAGTAGAATTGTTTATAAATAGTAATTTTATTTTATATTGTATAAATTACTATTGTAGTCGTCATAATAGTATTGGAGAAGAGTATTTACAACATGAAAAATATTCTGAAATATTTATTTTTTAAAAAAAATGATATTTTTTATTTGTAAAAAAATTATAATAAGAGGGTTTTTTTTATTTTTATAAAATATTATTTACTTGTTCAGTCACTAATATTTCTTGTCACGTGACTTTTCGTGACTATTTGGCAAATACTGATAGAATAGTCAAGTCTACCACTCGTTTCCACAGTCTACTTCGCCTACTTTCCATAGCCTCGCTCTTCGCCTATCACCGTCGTGGGCTGCCGGGGACCACCTTTTTATGATCTCATCCAAATCTTTCCAAAACCGTACCACGTGGTCGGACTCCATTGGCCGCACCGACCGTCAACCTCGGGAACCGGATCCCCGCGGTGGGGGCCGCCGGAAGCCAAACACCCGAAATGCCCTTGGCAACTCCGCCAAACCACCGCTCTGCCATCTACCGAAACTGCCACTGCCCGCCGACACCTCCCGCTCCCTCCTCCGCGAGTCATCAGGATCCGCCGGACTCCTCGAACAGGCTTCGTCCGGTCCGAACGATTCATCGAGCGCCACTTGTCCTTGCTGACCTCCGATTCGACTAGAGTGAGGTATCGTGCTCTTCGTGCTGGGATAATCTGCCGCTTAAGGATTTTCGTAAATTTCGGGAGCGGTCGAGGGTAATATGGGAAATGCGCAGGACTACGGTTCGAAGCGAAGGGCGCAGCCGAGCAAGTCATGGATACGAGCCTGCTCCTCTTTTCATTGGCGCGTATATAAACCAGCCATCAGATGTAGAACTCCATTTCCGCTAAAGTTAAGAGGGCTCAGAGGAGGGAGAAAGGGGGGGACGGCAGTGAGGGGCGAAGGGAGAACTGCGATCGAGGAGGAGGGCAGTTGAAGAAGTAGAAGCGTCGATTGCGATATCGATAGGTTTGGACGCCCGAATACCGCTGATCTTTCTCGATCGCGCCACCCTAAAGAGTTCCGGAACCATCTAGAATAACCCTCCCTTCGCCGCCGCCCTCCTCCCCAGGGAAATCGAGACAGCCGCGGTCGATCCGCGTTAATGAAGCTGTACGGAGGAGGTTCCGGCCCCGAAACTGGACTCGAAGGTACCTCTGTTTGCTTTTCTTGTTCTCCTTTACTTGGTGTGTGTTTGGCGCCGTATCGGGAGATTGGGATAATGTTAGAAATTTCGCTGAAGAGTCCATGTGGCGCTTGGGATTTGGAGGCGGAGGAGACGCGCAGTACCCGGAGAGACCTGGAGAGCCGGATTGTGCCTACTACATGAGGACTGGAGCGTGCAGCTATGGTGAGAAGTGCCGTTACAATCACCCCCGCCATCGTGGATCAGTAAGGATTTTGTAGGAATTTTACTTTTGAACTGCTTTCGTTAGGTTAGCTTCATTCTCTTGGGTTTCGCTTTTATCAACTTATGCTGTTTTCTTGCCCAGTCTAACTGTTTAACTTTTTTTTTTGTAATTAAAATGAAATGGGATTGAGTATGTATTTTGAGACACAAAAGTTACCAAAAATCGCAAGCCATTACTTTGGGACTTTGATTGCAATTCCTGCAGCTTCACCCTTGCATTAGTAAGTTGTTTCTACACCATTTTCAGTTGACTGGAGCTGGTAGGACTGGCGCTGTGGAGTATCCTGAGCGAGTCGGTCAGCCTGTATGCGAGGTACTTCACTTACTTTTTTCTTGATTAGTTCTCTATCTTTTGTCACTAAGTTGCGAAAGGAGAATTTGATCTGATCTATAATCACCAGGGATTTTATTCGAATTTGGAGTTTTGCATTTGTTTACATTTAGTGTTAACAATAGTCCACTTTTTTCTGTAGCACTACATGAGAACTGGAAATTGTAAATTTGGATCCACTTGCAAGTTTCATCACCCTAGACAGGAAGGATCTTCAACAGTCTCATTGAATTATAGTGGATACCCGTTAAGACCGGTTAGACTCTTCTGTTGTGTACTTTTGATATGGATTGGTAATATACAAGTTGACATTTTCTCCAAGGAGCATGTTGACATGGTTGATACTCATGTCAGCGAACTTGGTGAAACTGCAGGGTGAGAAAGAGTGTGCCTTCTACATTAAGACAGGACTGTGCAAATTTGGTCCTACCTGTAAATTCCATCACCCACAACTTGCTGGGTCATCTATCCCGTCTCCTGCACCTACATTTTATCCGTTGGTGCAGCAACTATCAGTTCCTTCTCATCAATATCCCCCTTATGTTAATTGGCAAGTTGCTAGACCGTCAGTGATGCCTGGATCATATATGCCAGTGTCTTACCCTCCTATGATATCACCTGGTGTCGTTCCAGTTCGGGGCTGGAATACTTACGCGGTTTGTGAATTTTTTGGTTAAAGATTTTTTTTGCCATAATTATTATAGCCCAGAAGAGATAATTACTGATTTCATATTTCGTGGTAATTCAGGCAATCCAGGCGCATGTGAACCCTGTAGCATCATCTTCTGGTCAACAATCAATTCAAGTGGGACAAATCCAAGGACTACCAAACCAAGTGTCTTTTACAGAAGCAACTGCTTCTGGACCTCAAATTTATTCATCATCAGCTGGACCTCCAAGTGCTGGTCAGAGGGAAATCAAGTTTCCTGAGAGACCTGGACAACCTGAATGCCAGTTCTACCTGAGGACAGGGGATTGTAAATTTGGAGCCATGTGCAAGTATCATCATCCCTCAGATTGGAACATGCCAAGGACTAATGTTATTCTAAATGCTTTAGGCTTCCCTCTTCGACCGGTAACACTATGACTCCACTTTATACTTTGATAATGTGTAGAAAGTTGAGCTAATGATTTTCTGAGAGCTGAAATGTTGTCTTAAGTGCTTAATTTCTTATTTGTGTTCAAAAACTTAAGCATGATGAGTTTTCATAGTATTTTTGAACAACCTCTCTGTGGGTCACTCTTAGGTGAGTATCTAATGACCCTTAAGCTCCGAGATTCAAAAAATGTTGAAAACATGTCCATTGCAGGCTCCTATTACTCCCACAAATTAGGGTAAAAATTTCATGTTGTTGAAATTCTCATTTTGTGAAGGAACAAAAACAATATATGGTTTCTCATAGCCCATTTCAGGAGTTACAGGATCCTTTTTGTCTTTAGTTGTTGTCATGCTGGTCCTGCTCAACCTAAGTGAAATATAAGCATTTACAAGAACTCATTGGTACTTTAAATACCAGAGAATTGAACTCTTAGGAACTACCTATATTCTCATCTAACTTCTTCCTGGGGACAAATCATTGAATCACAAAGGTTAACTTTTTATGGATTATCTTTTTTCCTGATTATATTTATTTTCTCTCTATTGTGGTGCACTTATTTATGGTCTTCAAAGTTTCTTTCAAAGACCTTTCTTCTATGATCTTTAGAACTTCGATACTTGGAATTCTGTATATAGTAGATTGACTACAATATGATCAAGTGTTTAACATTTACTCGAAAATGTAAACATGTATCTGAGTTCTGAATGTCCAAAATACATTCAGGTTCATTTAGTGACTGACTCTATGTATCTAATATAATAATCAGGTAGGTTTATGGCTGGCGAGATTAAAATGTACTTAGTCATGAAATGTCAAAACTTAACCGCTTGTACATGATGTATAGATGATAAGGCTTGCAGATCATTCTGCACAATCATCTATCTTGTTTAAAGATTTCATGCCCATGTTGTAGGCTGTAACTACCATTTTGTAGTCGATTTGTAGAGCAGTCACCTATTTTCACATAGTTTGCATGTGCCCATACCAACAGTCACTTCCTAGCACAGGTGGCTTGACTAATCATCCAATTTTGTAAATTTTTCTTCAGTTTATAAGGTGCAATTTATGAATTATGAGGATGAATTCAAAATTATACTTTAATGGAAAAAACTAGAGAAAAACAATATAAAAGATGCAAAACAATAAAAAAGAAAAGGTTTAAAACAAGATTACAGGAGGACATTATAAGTCGTTTGAATGATAAAGCAGATGCGTATTGGAGGAGTAGAATGTGATGAATGCCAACTCAATATTTGAGTTGGCATGAGCTTCCCATGATTAATGTTTTTGTTTCTTTAGATAGCTTATTTTTCCTGCAATCTCAACTTCACTATTATTGTCAGGACCCAACTAATAATAGTAGTTGCCAAATTTAATTAATAATCAGGCTCAGAATACAGTACGATCATGTAGTTGGATGAGTTTGAGTAAAATATGTACCATGGTCGATGACTCTCAGTTGGCTCTAGGTGACAGTAGTTTGGTACAAATTGTAAATGAGCCTCCTAGTGGGGTGATTCAAGGTGTATTGTGGTTGGACTAGAGGTAGATCTGCACTTGGATGTTTGTTTGAGGCTGATATTGCTCGATTTGAAATGGCTTTTTTCTGGAGACTTGTCAGAGGTGGGAGGACTCCTCTGCTCTGTTTGGAAGGTTGGGGGGTACTTGGCTCCTCCCATCTCTTCCATAATTGTGGTCTCTCTCTCTCTCTCTTTGTTGGTTGTAGGTAGTGGAAAGCTCTTAGAGGGCTACATGGTTCTGGAATCACACTTTGTAAGATGTGAAGGTGTTCAAGATGATGGGAGGGCGACTTTTATAGTCCTTGGAATATGCACTAGCCAATTTTTTGGTGGCATGTGGTGGCTTCAGGCTGGAGTTGCTTGAGAGCCACAAATGAGCTTTGTGCTTACACTGGCTTCAATTTGAGTTGTACACGCGGAGCCTGTCTGCCATTCCAGAAGGTTCTGGGAGCTTCAAGGGTGATTTCCCCACATTCAATCACAACGAGAATTCTTGAAACTTCAGTTTGAGAATGATTTTCTGACCAAGTGAATTAAAACATGAAATTATTATAGCTGAATATAAGAGGCTTCCACTATGTTGAAACCTGTTTTGTTTTTTAGGGGGCCGTGTCACTCCCTAACCATTATAGAACAGTAGAAGCCATGACCTGTCTCTTTAATGATGGCAACATAAAGATGATATGCTGCCACCACTAGCCATAGATAATTGCCTGCTATCCTTCGGGTTGATGATCTACTCAAAGTCTGAGGCAATTTCCATAGAACTAGAAATATCTCAGCAGAGATTGAAGGAGAGTCTATAATTACAATAAAATGCATATGGAAAGCACTTGTTGTCTACCATTTCCAATTGATTGGCTTAAGTTGAATAGTCATGCAACTACAAGTCATTGTAGTCATCATCATCGATTTGGGCTAACTATTTAGGATTCACCTACATGAATCTTCCCTTGGTTGATATTTGACTAGGAATATTCGAATAAATGAAGTCATTTTTTGATACATTAATTAATATTTCTTTTGGTCTCCTTCTACCCATCACACCTATTTTAATACATTCAACTTTACAATTATATAATCAATTTGTCACCTGTAAACATGGCCACTCCATATATTGTCTCTCATTTTATTATTGATTACATCCGCACCTATTGCTCTGGGATATTAGTATTTTTAGTAAGGTCATCCATCTTATCTTTCTCATTTGCTATATGGCTTTTTGAATGAGTTGATTTTTAATAATCCAATACTCCAATCTAAATGTATGGTGGGCTTTACTACACGTTTTAAATTTTCTTTTAGCCTAATGGGCATATGACGTTCACACTGAACTGTCGTTCTTTATTCTATTAATGGTATTTTCATCAATATCTTCCTATTCTATTATAATAGGTGCCAAGCTTGTCATGGTCATTTTCTTGGCAGTAGCTGCAGGGCATTTTTTCTGTCCAATCATCAAAAATTAAGCATTGTTTATAGGTAAGTCGTTGGCACCATACAAAGACAAAAGAGACCTTCAAAAGGATGAATATTCTAAATGCGATTGCATGTTAGAAAAAAGGAATATAGCAAAGTTGGAGTAAACTTTCTACATTGGCATCAAAAATCTTGTTTTACATTGACTTGCTATTCTCACTGAAGTAATTAACTCATTTGATTATTTTTTGGTTGATTTTCCCCCTCCAAAGTAATATTTTATCTACTATAGAATTAACATTATTTTTCGTCTGAATTCTGTTGCAGGGAGCTCAAACTTGTACTTACTACATGCAGCACGGCTCGTGTAAGTTTGGACAAACATGCAAATATGATCATCCATTTCCGACTATGAGCTACAACTCATCCATGTCTTCTTTCTCTGATATACCTCTTGCCTCTTACCCTACTGGATTCCCTGTTGCAGCATTCACCCCCTCATCAGCCAGAGAGCTGCAGCCTGAATTTGTTTCTAGCCAAGAACATTTCTCTTTGAGAAAGCCTTCTGAAAACTGAATCAGAGGCTCTGCTACTTCAATAGTTCAATCTTTCTGCAAGAATTTCGGTCTCCAGTTGCTCATCCATCCTTAAATTTCCACTCCAATCACTAGAGACATCCCATTCTAGCCAGAAGATATGTAGTTAAAGCTGAGAAAAGTAGATTTTGCTATTTAGATTCTTCTTTGAAGTACAGCTGAAACTCATATTTCATTGCTTAAGAATGGAAAGGAGGTACATGGGTTGGTCAATCTCCTTCCGACTTTTTTAGTATTATCATTGTTCTCACAGACGACACCACCACCACCACCTTCTTTGGAAATAAGCTACTGCTGGTGCAGGCATGGCACTGGCCGGGGTCTTTTTTTCCCCCAAATGCAGGAGCATTTTCATTTAGTTACAAGGCCAAACAAAGCTACTATTCCCTCTTCCAGGTTTTATCCCTTCCAAACTAGGATGAATGACTACATAACTTGCCTCCTCCCTGCTCTAAACAGTTTTCAAATCTCTTCACAATCACACAATGTGCATTCCTTCACAGCAGGTGCAGTTGCTGATATTTTGCAGTAGACCTCTTATCCAACATTTTGTCTCTGCCATTTATGAGCAGAATATTTCGCAACTGGTGTAATTTATGATGAGAACATCCTCCGGCAAGGTACGCTACCGCAGATAAATGCTTTTCATTCTCAATTTAACTTCATCTTGATGTCTCTTCAGTGTTGTTGTGACTAAGGTATTGTATTTTCATGGTCGATTGAGAATTTTTTTTGTCAAGTAGATGAGTTTGGGGTTCATTGGAATATTATTATATTTTCTGTGAATTTTCATGGAATAACTATTCCAAGATTTGGTGGTAAAAAATATCACCAAATATCTATTCTATACGGTTATTTTAAATACATAATAGTTATTGTCTATTTTAGTTGAGTTGATTGAAGTAAATTCTGTAGGATGTGTTTGAAATTTATTTATGCGAATTGTTTTTATTGTAAAAATTATATTCCTTATTAATATATTATATGAATAAAGAAATTCTTATTTATTTTATTTGCTAAATAATTATATTATTTCTTGGCTGTAATTTGATTGTCTATTTGTGAACCAAATGTTTATTTTCAAATTGATCAGAAAGAGCAATTGTTTTCATTGGTTTTTCAAAATATTCCTATTCAATTCATTTCATTGGATTATTATCATTTAAATTGTTAGTCGGTTAATCTATCGACTGTGAGTGAAGACAATTGATTCGATGTGATTTTAGTTAATTTGTTATTATTTATTAGTATTAACTTGTCAACTGAATCAGATTTAGTTAATTAGTGCTGTTTCGATTGGTAGCCACTTGTAAAAAATATATTAAATAGTTATAAAGGTTTAAAATTAAAAAAAAAATTTATAGGTGTGTAATAATATTCATTTGAGGTATTTTAAATTAATAAATGATAAAAAAATATTGAGTAAAAATGAAAAAGGTGATTTAGAATCAAATTGACAGATGGATTAGGATGTTTTATTTTTCAAGAATATTTTTATTTTTAATATTAATTGTAATAATCTATAATAATTAATCAAAGTATTGTAATAGTTATTTAATAGTTTTTATAATTGATTTAAAGTAATTTTAATCATTTAAAAATAATTTTAATTAAGTTGGAAAAAGTATTTTGATATAATAATTTTTAAGATTTAAGATTTATAATTTTAGAATTTAAGATTTAAAATTTAGAATTTAAGATTCATTTATAATTGTGTAGTAATTAGTTATTAGATTTTATAATTGCTTTAAAATGATTTTAATTAAATTGATAAAAAATATTTAATATAATAGTGGAATATTGATTAGAGATAATTTATAGTCGACTGATAAATAGGGGTGTAATCGAATTGAACCGAGTCAAATAGTAAAAAGTGCGAGTTCAATTTATTTTTTTGAGATCGAGTTTGATTCGAGTTTTAATTTTTAAGTTTGAGTTTGATTCGTAATGAAATTAAATAGTTTGCGAATGACTCGAGTTTGGTTTGAAAATGATTTATTTTAAAGTTAAAGAAGTTTAGTTTGAGTTCGATTTAAAAATAGTTTGTTTAAAATTTTTAATAAATTTAGTTTGAGTTTGATTTATTAATATATAATATTTATAATTTATATAATATATATATATATACACACGTTCATGAACATGTTACATGTGTATAACATGTTTGTAAATTTATTAATCAAATATTATTAAGTTTGAGTTTAGTTCGACAATATTTTTAAATTTGAAATCAAATTTGAATTTAACTTGTTAAGGTAATCGAACGAACAATTTTTTTTCGAATTGATGAGCAATTTAACTCATTTACATTCCTACTGATAAAAACATGTGCCCCTTTCAGAGTGTCCAAAATCTATATATATATAAAAACAGAGTTGTCTGTCCAAAAATTTCCCGTCTAAACATTAATTATAGACATATTTAACTATATGGAAACAAACTTACACACATCGAGGACCGCAAAAATCTTTCATACAATTAATATTTATCTATACGGAAACAATTTAAGGAACCTAATTTTTGGG
>JBBMKF010475335.1:0-10212 GCA_037834155.1 Curcuma caesia | reverse complement strand
CAATAAAGATGTGTGTGGTGGTGCCATAACGACGAATATGAAACCTAGATACTGCATGCTAAATGACTGTGTTAATTACTATTGTTTAAGATTTATGATGTTATGTGGTTGATGATAGAACCTTAATAACTTAGACAATATTTGCATGCTCTTAAGATGTTTTAAATATCACATATGAATATCTATTATGTTAAAATGTTTCCGCTGCAAGATTAGATTTCTCGTGTGTGATATACTTTATATATATGTATGGAGGAAAAAAAAAATGAAACCCCGTAACGTCCGTCGTAAGACTCTGGTCTGATATGGTAAGTAAGGACGGGCGTTACATTCTTTGCCCAGCCACAATTAGGACTTCCTTTGCTTAGTTCTCCAAAGTAGGACTTCCCTGTGCTATTTGCATACTTAGATCAGCTCATTAGTCAACTTCACAAGCTTAACTTAAACCCCTTTGTCATTATCAAATTTCTAGTTTGATCATCCGGTGCTCCTTACACCAATATGTAGATGTCTTGGCCAACTAGGCATATGATCTCCATGTGGACTACGATCCTCTAACATTGTTCTCCCTTAGCGATTAGTCCTTGAAGAGTGGTCTTGAATTCAAACCAACTATTGGACCATTGGTTGTAGCTAGATGGGGTGAATAGATGCTCATTAAATTCATTCATTATTCTCATCTACAAGTATCATTTTTGTAGAAAAAATATAAAACTAAATTTAAAATACAAGAACAAAAGTGAAACCATATTCATGATTCTCCCAAGAACTATTAGTGAATCACTCCTAGAATCCTACTATTTTTCTTCTTCTTGGATACCTTATAAATGTAGAGAAATCTCTTATAATTTCCTATCTAACAAGTAGACACAAGAGAATACAAATATATACAAGCACGAAAGAAATGCAACAAATAAATGAACACTACAACTTTACAACAAATGGATCTTACTTGATTTAATTTTAATTTTGATTATTTTATTGCTCTATGGAGACCTTAGAATGAAGCAGCACTCACCTAAAGATCTTCCTTAAGCATTGTTGTAAAAATAACCACAAAACCATTTTTATAGCCTACTATTCAAGTTTTGAAGATGCTCATTAGTCGATTGATAATTCACCTTCAGTCAACTACTCCACTCTTCCAGCTCAGAATTTTAACATTTACCTAAAGTTTTATCCACCAATGGTTTCTTTTGGTTTTCTGATTTGGCATTAGTCTATTGTTGTAACTTAGCAACCAAGTGCTCTTGGTTGAGTCAACCAGGAAGTCAATCACTCCTAATTTTGGATCAAATAAAGTGCTTTTGTTTGTTTTAATTATTGCCCTAATCAACTACTTAATTGACTAGCCCATTAGGAAACTACTGAAAGCTTATCAGTCAATTATTATACAATAAATTTGTCAAAACCATGACTTTGTTATTTTCGATTCCCTATCAACTAGATAAACTCCATCAATCGATTGCTCCATCAATTGTTTGAAGACACATACTAGTCGATTACTAAATCATCATACCATAACTTTGAGATTTTAGGTTCATTAGTTGACTAGTCAAATCTTCACTAGTCAATTACAATTCTAATTCCAGTCACATTGAGCATGAATCATGTCTTTCCAAGAAACTCCATGTCCCTGTGACTTTCTCAATTGCCTAGTAGAAGTTGAATTTGACTTATTAGGACTTAATCCTTGCCTGATATTCAGTTGACTTCAACCTATTAGAACTTCTCATCAAAAGACTCTTCATCCTTCTAACTTCATGTTGCTAAAAAGCCTCTATGTTTCAAAGTTTTCCACTATAAAGACACTCCTCATCGTCAGGACTTCACCATGTCAATAGATTCCTCATCTCCAGAACTTCTCCTGTCTAATATCTAGTCATTATTGATATGTTAGGACTTCTACTGCTAAGTATTCATTCCTCATTGGCCTACTAGACTTCCACTACCTAACATCCAGTCTTATATGACCTAATAAAACTTATTCTATCAAGTATCTAATCATCACTAACCTACCTAGACTTTAAGTCACTTGCTAGACATCTAATCTATCTTGACCTGCTTGGACTTCCACTATCAATACCTATTGAACTTCTCCAATGCCAAATGTTTGGTCTACTTGACCCACATTGACTTCTTATCAACCAATTATTCAGTCAATCTTGATCTACTTGCATTTCCCATTTGCCAACACCTATTGGAGTTTTGTACTATCAACACTTGTTGGACCTTTAGATATATATGTCATAACCTACTTTCAGTGTGTCATCACCTATTGAACTTTCTTGTCCATCAAAGCCTATTAGACTTTCTTGAATTCAAAGTGTTTGATCGACCTTAACCCACTTAGTTTTTCTATAGTCAAGTATTTTGTCAACCTTAATCTACATAACATAGACAATAAACATATTGATTAAACATCAAAATACAAATCTTGATCAATTTGACCATAGACTAATTGCATCAACTGTTGTAACATAGAAGGGCATGTAAAAGATAAAATTCCCCAAATTGATAAAAGAAAAGGAAAAGGTGACAACCTCATCTGAAAAGGCAAAGAAGAAGGATATCTAGAGAAAATTGAAGGCTACTTCAGTTGGAACAAGCTCGTCAAAAGACATTGAACCCTACAATAGAACTCTCTTGGCAATTTTAGTGATATATCAAGGCCCTTCAACATCCAAAGATGAAGTAGGTCATAGTACAACAACAAAAGCATGTATGGCAAATGATGATGGAAATTCATCCTCATTCAAAGAAGGCAAGAAGACATCAAGTAGAGAGGTACAATTCATCTAACACAGTAAGTGAGGTAAACTCTTCCTCGTATGAAGTTGAATTAATTGATTTAGTAAATTCCTTAAAGATATCACTTGAGAGATGCAAAAAGAAAATTAAATTATTGATAAAAGAAAATTCCATGTTAGAAGAAAAACGTATTCTTATATATCCTTATGATAAGTTGCATGACATTAGGATTGAAAAACTAGAATTAGAAAATGAGTCAATGAAAAAGCAAAATGATTCTTTGAAATTGACATTAAAAAATGACCATAGGTTCACAATATTTGAATATGTTAATAGGTAACAAGAGGGTGAACTTTAGCAAAAATGGTTTAGGCTATAAGGAGTTTAAGAAAGAAAAATCTTAGTTTAGCCTAATATCTAGATGATAAGGTGAAATCAAAATTCTAGCTAAGATATTAGTTAACCTAGTTGGATTTACATGCTTTGGGTACCAAAGTCACTACTTAGATATTAACAGGGCTTTAGGATCAACCCATATTAAACTATATTTATAAATTTTTATATGGTTGACTTGGCATTATCATTGCTATTTTTTTTTGAAAATATTCTTATTTCTAAAATTTTAATTTACTATTTTAATGGTTGGTTCTTAAAATATTGGTTTTGAAAGATAACACAAGATTTAGATTATGTGAAAATTTCCATGTTTATACCAACCTAATATTTTAAAAGACATTTTCATGAAAAATAATTTTTAATTGATGTATCCATAAAAATTAGTTTAAAACAAAAATTTGTAATTTTCTAAAAATTGTAGAATATTTTATGAATTTTCTAAGTTTGGCACAAAAAATAACTTTATGTGGTGGTCAACTGAAATAGATATACTAGCCGACAGTTGGTTGATGACTTTTGACCAACTGATACTTTTACCTAATTCTGAAATGGTTTTTCAAATTCATGGTTTATGGTTAAATGGGATTTTAAACCAAGTCGGATGGATATTTTTGATTGCTTTCAGTACACTCTTATTATTAAGTTGCAAAGGAAAGAAGTTAAGGGGTTAAGTTAGCCTCTATTCTCCATAGACGGCATTTTTTTTGTTGAAAATTCCCCTAACTCAAGGGAGAGCTTAGATAAAAGGGGAATTTGTAATGATTTTTGAAACTTTCCTTATATGTTGTTTTATTTTAACTAACTTAAAAAGATCGTCAATTATCAAAAATGAAAGGTCGTTGGGATTTTCATCCCCTTCTTCAATTAGGTAGTTGTGTTTCGTTGAGTTGGGAAAAGAATAAGTTAGGTTTGTGGTTATGTTTAACTTGTGTGTTAAGTTGTGTAGGATCTATCATGTTTATAGGTTGACTTAGTATGACCAAGATGACAACTTAGGCAAACTTAACTATAGATGACAACTTAGGCAAACTTGACTATAGATGTGGTTAAAGTCAAGGGAACCAATCAACTACTAGAGATGGGAATTGGTGAGCTGGTGGATAAGAAAACCACACTGTAAGTATATTCGGTGTTTCATGGTTTGACCAATAAATTAATTGTTGTGCATTAGTCTTTAGTGATCAAGAGAGTTAATACCCCCAAGTGTTTTAGGGTTTGTGATTTGCCTAATTGATTGGTAATTGGGTATCAATTGAATTGGTTTTTAATGCCCCAATGTTAGTGCAGGGAGTACTAGATATTGAATATGTATTTTGATTATGGCAAAGGATTCAAGTTAAAGTTGTGTTGTGTACTAATAAGTTGACCTAAGTGTGCAAATAGCACAGGAAAGTCTTAGTTGGAGGCTAGACAAAGAAGTCATAGTTAGTGGATCGAGCAAAGAACTCCTAGTCAGTGAACTAGATAAAGAAGTCCTAATCAGGTGGACTGGGCAAAAAGTTCTAGTCAGGTGGACCGGGCAGAAGTCTTGGCAGATCAAGGGCAGACACCAAGCAAGAAGTCTAGGTGGGTCAGTGGACCGGAAGTCTAGCAGGTCGATGGGTCAACGAGGATCAAACATCAGAAGAAAGCCCTAAGAGCTGAGGATCGGATGTTGAGCAAAAGTCTAACTAGGTTTGGAAGATCAGATGGTTGACAAAAGGTAAACTCTCTTGAGAGAAGTAGGTGAGAACACATTCCCTTTAAGGGAACAATAACCATCAGCCTGACCTAGGGGTTCACTAGAAACCTAAAAGTCAAGACTAGATAGCTATAAAACTGTCTAAAATTAATTTCATGTTGCATGCATATCATGTGCTAACTCTATAATGTAGGAAGTTAAGAAGCCGAAACTTCATATTCCGAGCGCCCCTATTAGATATGGGCACTTGGATGATCCAAGCACCCAGAAGGGATTCAGCTACTCGGATGTCAGCTCTTCAAGTCAGCGAAGCAGATGATGTCGCAAGTCACAAGTGGTCGGGGGCACATTAGCTTCCAGGCGCTCGGAAGGGTTCTAAGCACCTAGAGAAGGATAAGGCGTGGCGGAGTCAAGGCTGATCCTTCAACCTCCACATCAGCAATCCAAGTGCCCAGAAGGGATCCAGATGGTCGGAGATGCTAAGACAGCTATGATAGCGGATCGACCAGCCAGCATAAGGGCGCTCGAGAGGAGATCTAAGCACCCGGATTGAGATCCAAGCACTCGAATTTGCCCATATAAGTAGCTGTGAGGAGAACCCTAAACAAAACTTTTACGCTCACTCTACGACGTCAGTTCATGCTAGCTAAGCTCCCGAGATGTTGCTACGACATCGAGATGCTACACCGACAACCGCATGCAACCTCCAATCTATTTGTCGGTAATCATAGCTTAATTTAAAATCCTTTTGTGCTTATTTCATAGGATGGTAAACGTGTTACCATTTCTATATTATTTGTAAAGGCAAGAGTCTTTCTCATTATGAGAAAGAGTTACTTAGTGGATTGTCCAATGAAAGCAATCAAGGACTGTGGACTTTGGATTAGCAGCTAGAGGTTGTGAACCAAGTAAAAATAAAAGTATCCTTACTTGTGTTTTTATGTTACTTTTCGTTGCGTACTTTGTGTTTCATAAATGAAGTTTTAAAAAATGTGTGAAAAAGTGGCAAATACTATTCATCCCCGTTTAGCTCTCTTATCGGTCCTACAATTGATATCAGGGTAGAGGTGCTCGAAATTAGTGCAACCATTATTCGAGTATTTTTTATCGCTTCTTCTTTTGTCGTTTTAATTTTTTCCACATGACTAATCCAAGACCAAGTCTTGAAATATTTTTTCTTCATTTATTTTTGTGTGCAAGATTTCTCCTATGACCCATTAAAAAGGGTGCAGCACTGTCACGCCCCGAGAAGGCCGTCCGAAAAATTTCGACAGCATCTCCCCAGTAACTGTGACAATTCCCCTAATACATACATGCATACGCAGCCACAGGCGGCTGGAGTAAGAACAACACATCCAAAGACATCACAACACACACAGCATATGCAATTATAAGGCCTACATGGCCACACAACCATAATCACATGCATGGCTAAACAAATATGTGACAAAAATAACACATATTAAGCGGAAACATCAAAATTCGAATCAACATCCGATAACAGGTATAAATCCAACACACAACAGTCATAATCAAATCCAAATCATAACTACATATCCACAAATATAAAATATAATCGGAGTCAACAACAGACCAAATACAAACCAATAAGAAAACCTTCCGAGGTGAGATAGCAGTATAATCAACCGATATCAACATAAGTGTCAACATGGTATCAACAGGGTATCGACAAGTATCAACAGGAGTCAACATGGTATCACTAAGTATCAATATGGTATCGACCGGATAGATGATATAGCTAACAAGAGTGTCAACAAGAATCAACATAGATTATTCAAAGGTCAAAGGCAGGTATCAAGCAATGAACGAAACAATGAGTCAGGCAACAACGCAATAAGGGTAGCAACAGGATATACAACGGATAATAAATTATGCACTATGAAAATAAGACCTGTGTTGACCAAGCACAGGGGTACCCACCTGATCAGACGGTTGTCAACAAAGAACCCCTAGAAAATATCTCACTCCGAGTGTAATAGGATCGTAAGTCCCAATCCTGCAAATAAGGTCATAACAACACTAAATACGCGCCCATATTAAATTACAATAAAGTAAATTCTAACTCAACACTTGGGTTAAACTAGCCCATCTAGTATAATCTAATCCCACGGTTCAACCCAATGATCACATATAACAAATCAATGATAATATCAATCCAAAGCTTGCGATCAGAATCCATCTTACCCAATTACATCATAATTCAGATTCTGATTTATCCAAAATGTCTTGCCAAAACAAGACATCATAAGAACCTATATAAAGGACTCACCTCAAATGAGCAATGCTTTGCCCTAGGTCCCCCTTCGGTTCAACTTCTTTTCCTTCTAAGCTTGTAGCCAGAACTCCCCAAAAACAGCTCCGATCAACTCACATCAACATGATGTGGAGATAAAGAAATCGATCCACAATCAGCCACCAAATCCCAAAGTCAATTGATTCAACATCTAGAACATTCCCATCAGCTAGTAAACTAATAGCATCGGAAATTTTCCAACAACCAAACCAACTAAACAGTAACCTAACTGAAACAATATTTACCTTAGATCAACCTTTTTGCCCTAGCAATCTGTTCCACTTTCTTCTTGCTCTTGCTTGTGGCCGAACCAAGAACTCCACCAAACTATGGAGATGAGGACCGATCAAAAATCAAAGAATCCAACAATTTCAACTCAACACTGAAACAAGAAAACCTAACCTAATCTTACCGATCTTCTTCTTCCCTTGCAGCCGAAGCTTTCTCAAGCGCCGATCGGCCAGCCCACCTCACTGAACTGTGGAAACGAAACCATCAAGATCCAAGTAGATGGAAAGCCATCCAACTCAAGAAATCGAACAAACCGAACCCTAGCTTGTTTCCCCTTACCTCTCGGCTTCCTCTTCCTCTTTGATTCGCCGTCGCCAGTCGCCACCACGCACCGATTCAAGCCCCCTTCCGGCAAGACCTAGCCCCGGTCTATGCAAGCTCCGGTCGCCGGCTTCCTCGACTTCGGCTTCGCGTTGGCAGCCCCCCTCCGATCGGCGTCGACGGCGAGAAGCAGAGGCGAAACAGGGCTGCGGCGTGATGAAGAAAAACAACTCGCGATTGGGAAAACGTGTTCGACACTGTAGCATCCTTAACGGGTCTTATAAGCCTTTCTTAACGATTCCTAATGGGTTTGGGTTGTATCCATTAAACCAATACCCTATAACCCTTAATCTTTTAAATAACTTAGGATTTGATGAATTAATCCCATCAACCAATTAACCCTTTTATATAACTTAGGGTTTTAATTAATTAATCTAATAAATTTTTAGGATTAATTTATTTACGAATAAACCCCTAATCTTCCGGTATTTTACACATTCAATCACCCTTTACCTATTTGAACTTACTCGTACCAAGTGTTATGCCCTCTATAATCCACTTGGAATTCACCTCTCATGCCAATTCCCTGTTTGATTTTTGACTGCTAAGTGTCAGATCAATCATGACCCAGTTTGACTTTTCTCTTGCCAACTTTGTGTTGAACTTTCGACCACCAAATGTCCGATCAATCGTGACCTGCTCAGACTCATCGGCCACTAACTAAATGTGGCTATTAATGCCACGCCTACTATGATCAATCGGTTCACTTAAATCATTTTTAAAAATCCATGAGTTCACTAATAACTTGGATTTTAGATCAATTGCCTTCGCTAATCAAGTATGCATATGTGGGACTCCATGCAATTGGTTTTATTTGACCGGCACTACCACGATCCATTCACACTGAATTAGAGGAGTCTAAATTCGACGACGATGATGAAACTACCACTGAACTAGTCAACCTTGTTCAAAAGTAGGTGACAAAGAAGAAAGGATCCAACACATGAGAAATCAAGAAAGTGATTCAAAACAAGAAGGATGATCATACTAAAAGGCTAAATCCACCTATTATGAGTGCCAACAAAATTGACATTTCAAAGCCGAGTATCCAAAATTTAAAAAGAAGAAATATCAAAAGACAAAAAAGTCACTCAACGCGACGGGGGATGATTCTTCATCCTCCTCCTCCTCTGAAGAAGAATGTAGCCACTTGGCAATCATAGATAGAACTGAGTTTGAAGTTGAATTCGTGTCTGAGTCAGAAGTCGAATCTAAATCAAGATACGAATACATATCTGTTTTCAAAGGGCCCAATCCCAATGTAAGCTCAACTAAATGATCTGACTTGTTTAGCATAATTTCATACCTAAATTATTAGAATTACTTGTTGAAGCGTGCCTCAAATTCGGCTCCGACGGCAAAGGTTGCTGCTTCTATCGGAGGAACAATCACCGGGAAAGGAAGGTTCCTACTACTTCACAAACCAAATCCACGATTCGGTGTTCTCCTCCTCTCACCGGTAGCTTCTCTCTACTTGGACGCAATCTCACCTCACACACTGTTCGTACTTCTCTGGAAAGCACACACCCATCGGAGAGCCTTCCTCACCTTTTTATATGCATAGGACTCGACCTCCACGGAGTGCACGACGTGCACTTTGTGGAGAACAGTGTGGTGTTCGTGGGTGGTTATGAAAACTGCCTGGATGGTTACGGAAACCTCCAACATCTCCCACTCGTCCAAGTGAAGCCACAAAGGCAAATGGTCACAAAAACCATTAAGAAGTATCCAGTCACATAGACTAAATATAACCGGAATGCACAATCACTTAAACTATAAGAACAACCAATTCATACATAGGAAAATGATTCGTGCGACAGCAAGCACATTGAGCATTCATTGCAAGGAAAGTTGTTACACCTTACATAGCTGCTCATAGAGCGATCAACACTAAGAAAGTTGTTACACCTAACTTAGTCGCTTTCCAAATAGTACATAACTATTTTCTGAATGACACACAATCATTTATCTAATGGCTCACAACCATCATCCAGGTGGCACATAGTCATTCTCCAGTGATACATAAATCACTCTTCTTTTGGTACATAACCATTTCCTGGACTCATTATGTCTTACTATTTATCTAGATTAAATAATATGCATTTACATCAATATGAACATCTCTAATCCCTCAATTTAATTATCATGTCAAGAGCATGTTTCATATCTCTAGTATTCACAATCATTTCTATACATAACAGAAATGGGTCAACCAGTGAATATTCTCAAAAAGATGTAAATATATTTAATCTTTCTTTTTTGTTTGAATATATTCATTTTAATCAGTCGCTTTCCTAGTCATGCTTCATAGACCGAATCATCTATAGTCATAGGTCTACATACTAAAGTAGCAAATCCTGATTAAAATTTCAAGTAAATAACTAAATAGTCACTTAAGGTAAATGCTGAGATCAACATATAATCTCATAGGGCTCACATAGTAGAGAAGCAGGGATCC
>JBBMKF010475325.1:0-10213 GCA_037834155.1 Curcuma caesia | reverse complement strand
CTTGCTCGTTGTAGTTTAAGCTACTAAATTCTACATTTTCATTTATACAGATGGACATTATTATGCAAAGCTAAATGAACAATACAATATTTACTAACAAACTAATCCTATTACAAATAAATAGGACAATAATAATCAAACTCAATCGTATGCTACTAATCCACAAGGTTTGGTTAAACCACATCTAAGATAGGAAATCTATATTAAATCCCAATAACACCCTACTCATTCTAACTTAATCATTACTGATCAAATCAAACTCATCTACAATCGATTACTGCCACACCCAAAGCTAAATTAAGATCAAGATTTTTACCTCAGATGGAACCTCTTCCTTGCTGCCTCAACATAATTAAGGCAATCAACAGTAATCTACAACACCCAATTTCCAAGATCAACCTACCATCTATTGCTGAGCATAAATTAAACATAATCAAGGAAAAATCCATCAAACATATGGCTCTCAATCAAGAACCCTAGATTAGGGAAAACCCCAACCCAAACTTACCTCTCGGTTTCCTCTCCTCCGATTCTTCTCAATCAAGAACCCTAGATCAACAAGAACCCTAGATCAACAAGAAGGCTGCCGATGCAAGATCCGCACTCTGAAATCCAAGAAGAATGCAGATCTAAGCTCAAAAATCGATCACAATCCAAGATCTAAACCAAAACTCTTACCCTCTCCTTCCTCTTCCTCGGTTCGCCGCCGCCGCAAACCGCCCACGCCTCCTCCGGTGCCAAGTCAAGCCTCCAACCGCCTCCACTTCAAGTCGCCGGCGTCCTTCCTTGATTCTTCAGCTCCGGCGGAAGCTTTCACGCGTCGACGCAGAAGAGACCAGCAGCGACGCGCGATGGAGAAGAGCAGCAAAGGATCGTGATTTGGGAGAGGCTTCGGTCCTCTCGGCTTTCTTATTGGCCGGTTTAGCTTAACGGGTAGTAGATGAATCCAAGATCCATTAAGCCAATAACCTATTAAGCTTATTTACAAAGAAGCCCAAAAACTTTGATATTTTATATCAGGAACCCTAAAATGCGCGATAATTCCGTCGCTATATTAGCGACGGACGTTTCTATTCCGTCTCTAATTTAACGACGGAATACAATATTCTGTCGCTAAAGTATTTTTTAATGCAGAAATTAAAATTTTCATTTCTATCTAGAGACGGAATATTTAAATCCGTCGCTATAATTTAGCGACGGAATATTAATTTCCGTCTCTAATTAGAGATGGAAATATAAATCCGTCTCTAATTAGCGACGGAATTAATTTTCGTCTCTAATTAGAGACGGAAATGATTATTCCGTCTCTAATTATAGCGACAGAAATTAATTCCGTCACTAATTCCATCGTTATTTCGTGAATTTCTTGTAGTGGATGAATGAACCATAGGAGATTAGGTGAAGATGGTTGTGTTGACTCTAAAGGCTTTGGTTAAGGAAAGGATTTTTGGAACTGAAGGATTGAGAAAATTAGATTAGAATGGGTCAAGGCGGACCTTGACAAATCATTCCGACGTCCAAATTAGTAGGAGATTATTAGGTGGTGAAGATAGAACGAGAAATATGATGATGCTTGTGTGCATACTTGCGCCCGTAGAAATGACCTTCCGTTTATATTATTGTTGATCTTCACGTTTCCATTGCCCACACTGTTACCAACCACGATCGAGTCGTGGGGAAGGGGGTCACGTTGCCTAATGTTCTTCACTTTCATCATGAAGTCAGTAGAATAGTGCTACATCCTCCTATGTTTTTCATATTTGTTGTGAGGAATGACCAAGTCAATGGTCCTAGGATGTAGTTGGGCATGAAGGAATCAACGTGCTCAGCTAAGGGGTGTTGGATGCAGCCAAGGTGAGAGTTGTTAGCCGAATTGGGAGATGTTGGGCGTAGCCGTGGCCGAGTTGAGGGTTGTCGATCGAGGTGAGGATTGTCGATCGAGCTAAGAGATGTTGAGCGCGATTGATATGAGGATTGTTTGTTGAGCTAAGAGATGTCAGATTTAATCAAATTGAGGGTTATCAGGTGTGATTGATCCGAGAGTCAAGTTCTTTGGGATTTGATAAGGAACCTGATTGACTTTGATTCTCTATATTGGATTTGACTTTGACTGAAACGGATTAACTCTGACTAATCTGATTTTTGACTTCCAAATGTGGCCGCGTATAAGTTGTTCACTTCCTCACTCACTTTATTGAAACATCATTAACACTTCAATTGTCAATTGTCAATTGTCATCCTCCTTGTGCCCATTCAACCTTGTCACATTGCACACCCACATCTTGATAATCGATCATCGTTGCTCCTCTGACCATTATCGTCTTTGTGCTCGATCATCATTGCCATTTGTACATGATCACCTTCATTTGTTGAACTCATATTTGCCAACATGATTAAATCAGATGGTACAAGACGATATAGGTGTCGATTTCAAATAGATGCAAAAACCTCACTGATTGTATAAGATGAAATTTGTCATCCAGCGATCCCACATAATTGGCTCGACGACCATATATATGAGGAGATAAATTGAGAAGTTACAATTGATCATGACGAAAGAGGATACTATCTGAATTTCATCAAAAATTCATATCCTTATTCACTTTTACAACTTTATTCCATCGTAACCAATTAATTATATCTCTAAACTCTATAATCACCATCACATGTAACATGAGAGAGAAGCTCAGAGCACCCAATGTGCTTAGTGTGCATTGAGTGAACACTCATCATTTCATTTTGACAAACTGGTCAAGCAATAAAGTGTACGTCCTTTGTAAAATACAAAATAAAATTAAAAAAAACATTAAAGTGTTTATGAAAATCGTGTTGAATTTGTGGGTATATGACCAGTTTCGATCTGATACTATTAATTGTTACTCTTATTCTTTAATGGCATTATCAGTTTTCTCCTTTCTTTTGACGTGAAGGAGCTTGATGAGCCCCTGGAATGCTTCATCGGCTTCCTCGCTCCTCATGAGCTCCCCCGCAACCTCCGCCGGTGAGACATCCACCTCCTGGATCAGCGCTTCGATCTCGGGGAAGAGCGAGTGGTCGTCGACCGAGTGGTAGTTCGAAGCTAGGATTCGGAAGCCGCAGGGTGTGCAATAGCCCATGTGGATGTGCATGTCCATCCGACCCGGCCGAAGCAACGCCGGGTCCAGTCGATCCTTGTAGTTGGTGGTGAAGACGATGATCCTTTCGTCGGCGGCGCTTGACCATAGCCCATCCACGAAGTTCAGCAGCCCAGAAAGAGTCACCTGTAACAACGATCATTTAGATTTTGTTTCTACATGATAAAAAGAAGAAAAAGGTGTCTCTTTTATATGATTGTCGATTACCTTTTCTCGATCCTCCTCGGCTGCGGGTGTTGTCGTCGTTTTGTCTTCTCTGTTCTTCTGCATCTCCATGGAGCAGTCGATGTCCTCCACCACTAGTATTGACCTGTTCGTCGTCGACATCATCAGCGTTCGTAACTCCGAGTCGGAGTTCACCTCCGACAACCCCAAATCGTAGACATCGAAGTGCAAAAAGTTGGCCATCGCCGCAATCAGCGACGACTTGCCCGTCCCCGGCGGCCCGTACAGCAAGTATCCCCGCTTCCACGCCCTCCCTATCTTCCGGTAGTACTCCTTCCGCCTCGCGAACCGCTCCAGATCTTCCACCACCGCCCGCTTCATCTCCTCCTCCATCGCCAGCGTTGCGAAGCTCCCCGGGTGCCGCAGAGTCGCCTCTCTCCAATTCTGGTACTCGTTCGTGTACAGCTTACGCGTCCGCTCCTCTTTCCGCATCGCCTTCGACCGCTCCAGCACGTGAGGAAGGTACGATTTCAGGCACGCCTCCTTGTGCCGCTTGTGGCAGCTCACCTCGAACGACCGCTCCTGACGCAGCGGCGCCTCCGCCCTGTGGTACCCGAAGTTGCCTTGGCGGCGGCGGGAGGAGAGGGTGGCGTTCTGCTGAAGCAGAACCAGGCGCCACGTGTAGCGCACACCCTCGTGCACGTCGACCACTTCCTCGCCGCTCTCCATCGTGACCCGGAGCGCGTCGGAGTCTTCTTCCTCCGGCCAGCCGACGCGGAGGCGGCGAGTGGAGGAGGCGACTTGGCTGAGGCCGCCGACGTAGATCTCAGCAGCCTTGAACATCTTGTTCGACGCGAAGCCGTCGAACTCGTCGACGACGACGGTGATAACAGAGGAGAGTCGACCAAAGAGAGCTGCGAATGAGGTGGACAGATAGTCCCGCAGGTCGTCGGGGATGAGGTCGTTGGCGATGGTGCGGACGAGGACGGCGGAGGTGGCGATGGAGACAGCGGTGGAGAAAACGATTTTGGTGCTGGCCATATTAACTCCGCCACCGCCACCTGGAGCGGATTGGAAGGGAACTTCCACTTGGGAAGGGAACCGAAGCAGAGGAGGTTATATAGGCGGTGGTGCTAATTGCTTGTTCCACAAGGATCAAGCGGCTATTGTCGACGGTTTGGAATCCAAGTTTCTTGAGTGTTACTAGAAAAACGATTGGTCTAAGGTTTCTGTCTTTTCCTCGATTCAATTGGTCACTTTGTTGAAATTGTTTGCTAGATTGGAATACATGGCATGTGATGTGACTGTTTCAAGTAGCCGTAGAGTCTAAGCTAGAACGGATAAGCGATTCCGTCGTATGCGCTTCCCGATTTATCTTGATGGTCGATGGAAAATTTCTGTGGGACCGGACCGACTATCCCAGAGATATGACTACTAGGATTATCATTTTTTTAAAACGGATAAGCGATCAGACTTGCAGAAGAATAGAACGGATAAGTGAAAACTTTAGAATACAGTTGAGTTAGTTACACTAAAATAGATTTATAGAAAAGGACAAAGATTTGAATAAATCGAGCAATTTCTTCTTTATTTTTTAATTTATCTCCTCATAGATGATCATGAGATCAATCATGTAAGATTGTTGGAGTTACGGATTTCATGTTTACAAAATAGAACGGACAAGCCGTCTCTAATTTGCTTCTTTAACACCGTTCCTAATCTGCTTCTTTGATAGTTTGGAAAATATGAGGGAATAATAGAGTATGATTGCCTTCGTTAATCGCATTAATATAATAGGTAAGAAAACTATAACTGTATTCTTTTTCATAATCAAATTAAATATTTTTATTTAAAATATTTATTTATATATTTGATGTTTAGTTAGATAATTTTATATTTTAATTGTTTTTAAATTAATGACTTAATCTATTTAAGAGAACGTCTGAGTAAAATTGTGAATAAAGAGGCTTGGAGATAAGAGAGCGACCAACATAATGCCATATTCTCATTTGGCAATGCAATTTGATGAAGGTTAGTATATTATATTAGCAGCGGATTATATTATTGTAATTTGTTTTTGTAAAAAAAAAAAAGGTATTGTCGGTGTGATATTTGATCAATATTTATTGATGAAAATGAGAATCGTGAAGAAGGAACGTTTGTTAAAAAAACAAAAAATAAAAAATAATCGGTGCAATCGAATTTAATTGATAACAATTAATATGAATGTGAATGTTTGAATAAAAAGTTAAATAAGTTAAGATTTATTGTATATTTTTGACAGTTAAAATTTAAATGGATCATGATTAATTGAATATTTAATAGTCAAAAATCTAATAGAGAGTTATCAAGTGAAAAAGTCTAAGTGAGTCATGTTTAATTGAAAATTTAATGGTTGAAAGTCCAATAAGAAATTGATAAAAGCGAACTCTAATTAGATCATAGAGAACTGAACACTTGATAAATGTGAAATCTAAGTGTATCAACGTTAACTCGACACTTAATAAAGATACAAGTCCTTACAAGTCATAGAGAATTGAATGTTTGATGTAAGAAAAAACACCCAAACGTGTCAAGGTGAATAAGATATTTGGCAATGGTGAAGTTCAAACAGGTCAAGAGGACCGACCGAATGTTTGACAATGACGAAGTCTTTGTAGGTCAAAATTGATCAGATGTTTGACATGAAATGAGAAATTCAAACAAGTCAATAAGGACCAAATGTTTGACAATAACGAAGTTCTGACAGGTCAAGATTGATCGAATGTTAGGCAGATAAAGTTTCAATATGTTGAAATCAATTAGATACTAGATAAAGATGAGATTTCAGTTAGTCAAGGTTGACTTGTACTAATTATACAAGGAAATTTCAGAAACATTAGAGCCCCTTGCATAAGGAATTTTGGTGTGAACGATGTTTTTTAACACTATGAATACTTTATCAGTTAACTGATGAACAATATCAATCGACTAATATGAATAGTATTTTTTACTATAATATTTTTTATCTGCAAACTAGAGGGTTTAAGGGGTTTTGTTGTAGATCAATTGATTGATGAGTTAAATCAATCGGTTGATGGTAGGTACTATAGCAACAAATTAAAAGTTTAGAACTTGGCTGATCAACTCGATTGGTTAAAATTAGCCGATTGAAGACAATAATAGTCAACTATTAGCACTGTTTGTAGTGAATACAAGATTTCTGGATCAAATTGAGAACTCAACTAATCGTCATCAATAGTTGACGGAGACCATCAATCAACTACTATTTAAGTGAATAAAATATTTACAGTTTGACTGCTACACTCAATTGATTTAGGATCAAATGATTAATAAATAGTAATAATCGATTATTGTGGTGGAAGTTGAATTGGAAAAAGCAGCTCTACAGATGTAATATTCAAATTCAACAAAGTAATTGACTGATAGACCATATCATTTGACTATTAGGTGAATAGCCCTGACTTATTTATAAATGAAGAGTTTTATGGCTTACATCGCTCCAACAAAAGTTGCTCTGCCTTTAAAGAGTTTTGGTTAAAATTATTTTTATAGGAAAAAATGATAACATTCATCCTAAGCACCCCTCATTATCGGACTTATAACGATTTGAAGGGAAGTAAATCACGGTGATTAAGAGAGCTCTTCAGGTGGAAGAGATTTTATTTCCTAAGAAATTATTTTCTTGAAGATTAAATCTTTACTCTCTTATGACAACCTATTACTTGAGTACCAATTTAACTATGCCCACGAAGACTATTCTAAGATGACGAAGCATTGGTCAATTTCTATGTTAAGTATTGTATGTATCAAATTATACATGAAATATTTTAATAAATTTTAAAAGAAAGGTAATCTTCTAACCATATGAATAATTAATTTTTTTATTCATGTTTTTTTACCTAATAAATAATAGAAAAATTATAATTATTAAGGGCATCTCTAGTGGGGGATATTTGTTAGAGTGATTTGGAGAAATATCCCCATGGACAAATATCCCCCATTATGGGGGGATATTTCAACGATGATTAGAAATCACCCGGTACAAATTGTGCCTAGTGATTTTTAATTTTTTTAATCATAAAAAATTAAAAATATAAAGTAGTATAGGTCTAGTGGTTTTCATTCATTAGATTTTATTTTATTTTTTAACTTTTCAAACATTGGCTTCCAACAGAAATATTAAGTTGGGTAACGTATATATATTTTCTATATATACATCAACGCTTCTCGTCCATCCTTCATCACACAAGAAACCATTGCATACCAAAAATTTAGAGAGTGATGGATAAAAATTTCAATCATTATTTTAGAGATTTATTGGATTCTCCAAATATCGATGAAAATTCAAGCGGAGAAAATTCTCAAGTTCATCCTAATCTCTTCGATCCTCAATTTCCATTCCCCACAACACCGATATAATTTCTAACATTTTTCATATCCACCACTATATTATCAAAATTTCTAAAGTTATGAACAATTTTCAAGTGGCAACTATCGAACTCCAGTTTATACATGTCCCCTGAAATATTGGCAAAGTAGCCAATATTCCATGCAAGCTCCATCTAAGGGAATTAATCCACTTCACTCACTTGGGATTCAATTAAATGAATTGAGAAGGGCTAGTGTTGATGCAAGTAATAGAGCAGGTGAGGGGAAAGAAATACCTCATGCAATCTCTTATTCACAATTTCCTTTATTTTTAACAGAAAATAGGGCTTGACAATATTATTTTAGATCAAACAATCGAGACAGGCAACGAATCGGATGGAGATCATAGCAAGCGAACACTGTGGAGAGTAGTAGATGATAAGCATATTGCAACAGCCTACACAATCATGAGCGAAGATCCAGTAATGCGTCTTTTTAGAAACGGGTGGTGGCATACTACAATACCAATCGAGAGACGGAGCTAAAATGAGAATTGCGGATAAAGTAAAATCACATTGGGCTTCAGTGAAAAAGATCGTGAACAGATATAATGGAATCTACAATAAATGGTACAATGATCGACTAAGCGGATGGAGTGATGAAGATATGATAGTGCGAGCTTATGAAGAATACAAGAGTACTTTTAAATATATTTTCCAATATGAACATGTGTGGAGAATTACGAAAGATAGTCCAATGCACGCTCCTCAATCTTCAGGGCGACAAGCTAAAAAAAGGAAAGATATTAGAATCATCAGGTACACATACTAACTCTTCTAATCCTAACACAACTATTGATGTGGATGATAGAGAAGTTTGTCTCGTCCAATTAGACAGAAAGCAGCAAAGAGAAAGGGCAAAGAGAGAGTGAGTCTAATTTATGAATTGAATCAGGCTATGCAATAATCAGTAACACATTTGGAAGAATATAATAATAGTAAGAAAGTGAACCAATTCATCCAAATAATCAACTTCTCGTAATGGACACATGACGCATGATAGATGAACAATTTTAGAACTATCTAGCAATATGTGAGTAGTTGAAGAAAAGATTGAATATGTAGGGATTTTGTTTGTTTTATTACTTAATATAGTTTGTCATATCTATATTTTATTAATTTAATGTTATTTGTAATTATTTATTCAGTTATTTTAATTTAAAATTTATGAAATATTTGTATTCCTATATTGTATTATTTAAATAAAATATTAATACTAAATTACTTTTTATTTAATATTAATATTTTATTTGAAAATTATAAGTAATTTTATTTAAATATAAATTAATAAATTGATATTGAACCCATAAATATTTTGTTGATGAAATATTTAATTATAAAATTTAGAAATAAGATATTTGATAGGTGGGAACCATAAATATTTGGTTTGTGAGATATTTTATTATAGACATTAGGATATTTGAGAGATTAGATGTTTAATTGATGATGTAGATATAGAGATCACAAATATTTAATGAAAATATCCCTTAATGGCCAATTTATTCTTATATATTTTTTACCATTTTATATGAAACTTTATCAAAAAAAATAGATGAAATTAAATGTCTTTATACTTATATTTGCTTTAAAAATAAATAAAAACATTCAATTACTTCTCTATTTTCTATGTTTTTGAACATTTTATATGGAAACTTATAAAATAAATAAATGAAATTGAATTTCTTTATACTTAGCAAAAATAAATCATTTTCTATCTTGTTGTTGAACATGTCAATCCATGACAGGATGGATCAATTTATTAGAAATTCATCATATGATTGAGTAAGACGGGTTGATTCATCAACTTGATGGGTTGAGAAATCTCCGACCCAATTCAATCTAAGATGAGTTACGGATTAGATGGATCAACTCATGAGTTTGTAAAAAAATAAAAAATATTAAAAGTTTTAAATTTACATTATAATTTAAATTATTTAAGTTGAAAATTTTAAATTTGAATTATAATTTAGACAAATTAAATTCATTAATTTAATAAATTTTTTACTTTAATTTTTTTAAAATTTTAAAAATAATTTTTTTCAACATGTGGATTAATTAAGTTCATCACAGATTTATTTGGATCGCAAGTTTAGATGAGATTTATCTGAATCTATTTTAAAATAGATAAATAAAATTTTAATATAATCTATCTAAATTATTTGATATCAGTCCGAAAGGTCCGTTTAAATCGACGACTATATCCTTATACGTACAACTGGTCGTTCGGTCAGAGCGGTCGTGTGCCAGACCGCAGTCTCAGAGCATAGTTGTAGTTCCTTGAGCTCTCAAGGATGAGGTGTCATAAAAAAAAAAGAAAGAAGTTAGCATGTGGAGCCGCTCTCAATTTCTGCTATTTTTTAAATAAATAAAAAACTTACGTGGCAATGGCTGCTAACGATGGAGATTACAAAAACACTTTACAAAGGCTTCTACCGTTGGAGATGCTCTCGCGTGGCAAAGAAATCTGTATGATGAAATGCCCAG
>JBBMKF010475305.1:0-26885 GCA_037834155.1 Curcuma caesia | reverse complement strand
CTTCTTACAGATGGTCGTGGATCCGACCATGTGGAACTACAGAAGTGATAAATTCCACTTTAAATGTAGAAGAAGAAGAGGATGTAAAGTATTAAAAAATAATAAAGGATTCGAAATTGTACTCAATCACGCATATAGATATGCGCCGAGTGATATGCAAGGTATCATTACTTAATTGAATAAATTTAAATAATAGAAAGATCGACTCCGTTATAGTCTGAATTGAAAAATTCAACCTGCATCGTGATCAACTGTAATTTCTCGATTTACCTCCTCACAGATGATCGTGGAGCCGACCGTGTGAGACCGCTAAGATGGCAGATCCACCTTTTGCAGAAGAATTGAAAAATTCAAATGTATAAAAAACATGACTTTTTATATTCAAATAAATCGTCCTAGATTGTTTAAATTTGCTGCTTCTAATTTTCAATCTCATGCTTTAAAAAGCTTAATTCTTGGATTATAAAATTTCCTTAGCGAAAAACAGCTGAATATTAAAAAAAAGAAAAAAAAAGCAATAGTACATCTATTTGAGGAAAATGCTATCTACCTAGAGAGCGAGTAGCCTTTCTTAGCAACATATATTTATTGATTGAGATGTTGTTTTAATTTGAGTCATCTTAGCAATATATATTTATTGGCTGAGGTATTGTTTCGACAGTAGACTCTTATCAACGTAGTGATACCATACCTCCAAAAAATCCTTTTGGAAATTTTCTGATATGGAGCCGTTTCGACGATGGAATCGATCACTATAAAAATTTTACCCAATATAATTTTTAAAGTTGAAATGTCTTATCCCAAGTGGTAAGCATGGAGACGTGTATTATATGAGGTTCTAGGTTTGAGTCCTCTTAGTAAAATGTATTTGTTGACTGAGGTGCAGTTTTGATTCAAGTTATCTTAGCACATGTATTTGTTGGCTGAGATGCTGCTTCGGCAGTAGGCTCTTATCAACATAATAGTACCGTGCCTCCAAAAAATCCCTTAGAGGATTTTCTGATATGAGACCGTTTCGATGGTGGGATCGATCACTATAAAAAGTTTATCCAATATAATTTTATATGATTATTATTTACCATAATTAACTGTAGTTTGTCAATTTATTTTTTCATAAATAATCATAAAATTAATAATGTGAGACCACTGACATAATAAATTTCACCTATAGTAGCCTTCCTTCATTATTTACCAAATCAAAAAATTTAAACTCCATCCCAAGTTGGTCCTGGCCACCGGTCAATCTACCAAACCTCACCAACTCCAGCAATGTGTGAATAAATAAAATAAAATAAAATTTTAAGAATCAAACACACATTAGAAAATTATTTTTCATGCAAATATAATTCATTATTTTTAAGTCAAATCTCGTTAACATGGAACTAGTCCAACAAGCAAGTATAAAACTCATCATAAGCAAAAAAAATCAAAAAGGTCTTCTTTATTTTTATTATCGTTAAAATGTACTTTATTTTTTTTTAAAACTAATTTACAGTATGTTATTATATTTTCCATTTAAAAATATTTTTCAGCGGTATTATATCGTAACTCCAACAAGAATTATTCTCTATATTATATGAATTTTGATTAAAAAAATTTGATTTAATAATATTTAATACTTTAATTAAGTTAGAATAATTTTGATTAAGTTTTTTAATCAAGTTGGAATAAAGATAAAGATATTTTTTTGATATTCGTGCATTTATTATAAACTAGTTTTATAATAGTGGATTTTATCAGGGGTGTAGTTGTGAAACGGCCGTGAGATCTATTGTAATCGTCGCACGTCAACGACAAGTTTGCCCATATTTCCTATTTCAACCCTTGTATTTATATAAATTTTAGTTTCGTCCCATAGTCTTAGTCATCGCCAACCCATATTAGGAAATACAATTTGCGTCCTGAGTCAAATTAATAATTTATGAGATTTCACGGGGCGAGTTGAACATTTCCCGCACCTTCGTTAAGTCTCCTCCTTCCTCCACGTCTTCGTCTCCTCCAAATCCATCTCCCCCGTTTCGGGTCGTCTCCTTCCAGATCTGAACCGCCGGAGTCTGCAACCGATCGAGGCAGCCGTCGGAGGAGAAGGGCATCTGCGTCGACGTCGTCATTAGTATGGGTCGCGAGGGCGGAGGCGGAGGCGGCGCCGGCGGTGCGGTGGCAGAGGGAGTTTTGAGGAAGATTCTGCTTTCCTACGCCTACGTCGCCATATGGATCTTTCTCAGCTTCACCGTCATCGTCTACAACAAGTACATCTTGGATCCGAAAATGTACGGCTGGCCCTTCCCCATCTCCCTCACCATGATCCACATGGGCTTCTGCTCCTCTCTCGCCTTCCTCCTTGTCCGCGTCTTTCGCCTGGTCGATCCGCCGTCCTCTCCGGCCATGTCCCGCGCCCTCTACCTCTCCTCCATCGTCCCCATCGGCGCCCTCTACTCCCTCTCCCTCTGGTTCTCGAACTCGGCTTACATTTACCTCTCCGTCTCCTTCATCCAGATGCTCAAGGCCCTCATGCCGGTCGCCGTCTATTCCATCGGAATACTCTTCAAAAAGGAGATTTTTAAGAGCTCCTCTATGCTCAACATGCTTTCCATCTCCTTCGGCGTTGCGATCGCCGCGTACGGCGAGGCGCGCTTTGACGCCACCGGCGTCGCCCTCCAGCTTGGCGCTGTCGCGTTCGAGGCCACCCGCCTCGTCCTCATCCAGATCCTGCTCACCTCCAAGGGCATCTCCCTCAACCCCATCACCTCTCTTTACTATGTCGCCCCTTGCTGCTTCGCATTCCTCATGATCCCCTGGTCCGTCGTCGAGCTTCCTGTCCTCCGCGCCCGTTCGGCGACCTCTCTCCGTCCTGATCTGCTCATCTTCGGCACCAACTCCTTCTGCGCCTTCGCCCTTAACCTTGCCGTCTTCCTTCTTGTCGGCAAGACTTCCGCACTTACCATGAACGTAGCCGGCGTAGTCAAGGATTGGCTCCTAATCGCCTTCTCCTGGTCTGTGATCCGGGACACTGTCACCACCATCAACCTCTTTGGCTACGCCATTGCCTTCCTTGGGGTCGCCTACTACAACCATGTCAAGTTACAGGCGCTGAAGGCTAAGGAATCGCAGAAGAAGGCTGCCCAGGCGGACGAGGAGGCGGGGAAGCTCCTCCAGCAAGTTGATGGTCCCGGAGACAACCGGAAGGGTGACGCCTAGAATTGATCCATACTTCAGCCTTGTTCTTCCAGAATTAGATCGGTTCGTCTTCAGTATTTCTTATGGTCTCTTCATTCGTTAGCTTATTTATCTCTAGTGACATATTCTGCTGCCATGGAGGAAGTTTAAGTGAGAAAACAAGGAAAAGAACAGTAAAAAAGGGACCGTTGATGTCTTCTTTCATTGTTATCCTAATTTTCTTGTTATTATTCATAGAAAAGTTTGGTTTTTGATCATATGGGTCAGATTGTTGTTACAGATCACTTGTCTCAATCCGGGAAACAAGTTCAATGGTTTTGATTAAATTGCAGATCTTGTCATGCATAGGGAACTATGGACGGATCACACCAGATTGGCTTGTTTGTTTTCAGAATCTATCTTCTTTCAGAAAGACATTGCCCACTATATGTTTATGTTGTTATTGTTCTTATCTTGTAGGATTCTTATGCGTAATGCATTTGATGATTCATTTTACGGTTGGTGTTTTGCTTTTACGTTTGGTGTTTTGCTCTTTTACCTGGGATAATTCAAGTGCATGGTGAACCCATCTTACACACTTGGAACTCTTTTGATGCCAATATATTCAGCTATTTGTGGTCCTAATCTCACATGTTTCTACAGTTCTGTATTGGTGCTCAAATTTTGTCCTTTCAAATGATATACAAATTATCTTGAAATTCATGCTTGCTTAGGCTGTTGAAGTTATCTCGAAAATCCTTGGGTTTTATATCTTACTGTTAGATGATATAGTTTTTGTTTTCTACTGATTAACTGAGATGGAACTTAGTTATTGAGGGTTATGGGGCTGCCTATATTGGGGTTATAAGTGGCTATGATATCATCAGATAGATCTCATTGTCTCAGCAAATTTTGTAGATCAAAATGGTGCTTTGAATGCATAATAACCTTGACCACAAGCCGACATGGTAGAACAACACTAAACACAGAGAAAAATATGTGCAATTCATCTGATTTGGTGCAAGCCTAAATGCTACATGTACAAGGGTATCAAAATCTACAATATATGAGCAAAAGTAAAGTGAAAATGGACAAAGCAATGCCTCACTTGCACTGGATACATCCAATACTTGATTCCTTAGTCGATGTAAATCATGGGAAGTGAAAAACTTCACACCTAGGCCCTAGCACTCGGGGTACACTGAAAATTTTCTCACTGAGAAGATATTTCTCTCTTCTTTAAATCTTTTTGTCTGCTACACCCTTCCAATGTACTTATTACATTTCTTATGCTCTGTAACACTTCACCGATGATAAATTTATAGCTCTTGCCATCAGTCACCAAGCATAATTACATTGAAAATCATCCATGTTTCTTTAAATAGAGTTTATTTGTCACTTGGATCATAGCCCATGTGTAGCTTAATTGGACAGTCTAGATTGCAATTTCTTAATTCTCTCTTCATCCATCAGTGATGTATCAGTCCGACCTCATATTGGATTAGTGTTAAATCCAGAAATGGTTTCATGCCATCGATTTAGTGTTGAATCCAGAAATGATTGTGACTTGTCTGAGAATGTACAAACTCTGTAATTGACTACCTGAAACTCATATCAATCTGTGTCTGTTCTGAACATGAAATATCTTGTAGCATTTCTTGGATTCTTCTGTGGTTACTAATTCTATTGGACATCAACTAATTAAACTCTTCTGTTTGAGATGAATAGTTGCTTTCTCTTTGTGCGTGGTAAATTGTAAAAGATGTTTGTGTATATATATATATATATATTTTTCATTCAGCAAAACTAAGAGAGAAGTGGCATGCTGCTTTCATTCAAACACTGCTCAAATCAAACATGTATCAGGTATAGTGGACTTTATATCTTGGGTTTAGGGAGCTGTAGCATGTGGATTGTTTTCTTGGTAGCAAGAGTGCTTTTTAGAGTGGTACTTTTGACTTACTGTTAACAACTTTGGAGGCTGTTAATCACAGGTTTTCTTGGGCTTATAACTCTTATAGGATGTCATTAGTAATTAAATGAACCTATTGTGGATCAAATTCTTTGACCTATGTATAGGTAGATAGATAGGTAGAGAGAGATGACTACCAAGAGAGAAGAGAAGAGGCAAACGGTTAAAGAGATGAGATCATCCTTGTCTTCTTGGAGGCAAGCTTCACTGGTTGTTTTCCTACCTTCTTCTTTGTTTTTTCTAAAAATTTTCACATAATTTTATATAGATCATAACTATGATACTAATTGTTAGTACTAATAGAATCAATATATCTCTACAATGATATGATATTGTTCACTTTGGATTTAAATTATCATGATTTTATTTTTAGATTTTATTCAAAAGGTCTCATTCCAATAGAGTCAGTCAATCAGTATTCCATGCCGAAAAGTCTTGAAAAAGATGACCTTACTCCATGCTCTTCGCTTTCTCGAGTGATCTCGCGAGCGGTGTTTCAAGTCTGCAATTTTTTACATCTGTCTGGAAGAGAGAGCAAGCAAAGAGATGCCATAGCATTTGGAGAGATTGAGATTTAGCATCACTTGACCTCTTCGATGATCAACTTTATTTGTGTTTGTTGCTTACCCTCTCCTCGACCTCACTTTAGTTCATAAGGATGAAAAACAAAATTTTCTATAGTAGTTAATTGTAATTTTTCGATTTATTTTTTGATCGTGAGATCGATCGTGTAAGGTTGTTAGGATGACATATTTCATCTTTTACTGAAATGAAGAGCAAAGTCGATGTTTTACCCATGACTCAGAAGAGAGGCTCCAATCTACAAATTGCATCTATGAAAAGCAGCAATTCCTATCTTTCCTCCCCATATTTGCCTCCAAGTTAATCCTCTCCTCTCCTCTCCTATATTTTTTTCTCTCTTATCCATACAAGTAAACAAGAGGTTGCACTTGATGCTGAAATGTAGCATAGTATCAATTAATCATAAAATTATGTAATAAACTCTGTCATTTATATAATAAATAAAATTAATACGATTAAACATTTTCACAAAATACAATGTAGAATACATTGTTATTATTTATTGTTAAATATGAAAAGAAAATTAAATGTTCAATAAGTTACTAAACTATATTTATTTCAGTATTTGTGTATTAATAAAAATAACTAATAGTTTACCGGTAAATTTAATTATAATAAATAATAATATTTTTTACCACATATAATTGGATTTATTTAAATTTAATTTTAAAATCTACTTTTATTCATAAATAATTATAATTAAACTTTGATTTAGTTTGATTCTGTTCCACTTAAGATTAAACCGACTTCAAACTAAAATTATTAATATTTTTAAATTTTAAATCGAATCTAAATTTTGTACATATTTTTATATATATTAAGCTCGGATTCGATTCGCGAGCCCTACCACTATTCCTATCGGATTTCGTTACCAAATAGTTCGATCCGATAACAACTCATTTGCAGTTACAGGTGAAGACCCTTTTCTTGGGGTTCAAGTAGGTCTTTCATTAGGCTTGTTCTCCTTCGGCGCTTCGGTCTATTCCTTCCGACTCTCCGGAGATCCCAAACCGACGATTTTGTATTCAACAAAGGTACATTTTCTTCTGAATCATTTTTCCTTATCCTTTTTAGTTAAATTTGCATTCCTCGTCTGTTTTCCTCATTTTCTAGTTCTATATAATTAGGGTTTTGTGACATGATACACTTCCGATCTGTATTCTTATGGATCTGTTGTTACTAAAATGTGGAATCCACAGTTTATGCAGATAAAAGCTTCTTTGCTTCCATCTGATCTCGACTATGTAATCTTCTGTTGCTTTTTTCCGCAAATCATATAACATGTATTATTTTTATGCATTATCCATTTATTCCTTCTTTCATGGATAACTCGATTTGGCTTCTTATTTTTGTTTTTTTCCCTATTTCTCTGCGAAAACCTGATAGACCAGCTTTGATTGTGTGCTTCAAAATGTCATTTTTATGTTTTTTCCGGAAATGTTACAGATTTTATAATGGTCATGAGCTTAAGTAATAAGTTAATACATCTGCCCTAGTTTTCAACCCTACTTTAGATTATTTATTCTTGAATATCTGCTGAATCTGGTAGAAGATTTTACTTTGTGCCTACCTCTCTTGAAAATAGTAAGAGCTCAAGGAGCATATATAACATTAATGGGTAAGCAGCAGAAATGACCAATCATTTTTTTTATCAAATGAATTTCCAACTTGACCTGAAAAGAACCAACTGAAGGTTCTTTGTTGTCAAAATTTAGTGTATTGAAAATCAACTGATTAGTTGATCAAGTATCAAGAAAAGATTAAAACATATCCGTAATATTGGTGAAGCAATAAGTTCAGCAACATAAATAAGCAGACCACTAAGCTTGTCTGTGTCCCTTTTGAATCTTAGGCCTTTTCACGAAACAGTAAGTACTTTGGCTTTGACAATGTATTTACGGAGATTTAGAAGATCTATTAATTTGTCATGACAGATTAGACATTCGAAAAAATTGGTTGTTGATATATAATTAGCCTTAAATAAGATGGTACATAAGCATGTAGAAGTATCTGTTCAGAAGTCACCATGACAAAGATAAATTTAATCATCTCACATTCCATGTATACATTAGGTAAAAGTTAAACTCATATCCCTGACTGAGATGGTAAAAGAAAACAAAATTGTTCGTATTTTGTTCTTCACTGTTAATTTTGGTACTAGAAATTCTGACATGGTTCTGAAAATGATTAGAATGTCATGCATATTTTCAGCATAAACATTCAGATTAGAAAAATAAAAACCTTCATGGAACTATTTTGTCACTTGCTTTTCTTGGATGAAGATTCATCCACTTCAGTAACATTTTTTTTTTAGCCCTGGGTTCACTTATTCCTTCACATTCGGTAAATGAAGTTTGAGCATATTTTTATTAACTTATCTATCTAATGTAAATATGTAATCTGTTAAAAGGATAATCTACAAATGCTTAACAGAATTCTTTACCACCATTTTTTGAATAGTAAAAGATTAACTACTAGAGTACTAGTAGATAATTCTCAATTGTCTTCTTGGACATAAAGAAGGGGCTCCTTGTGATGATATTTCATGCTGAGCACTTTGTGCTTCATTAAGTTTTCATGTTTTATTCCATGTAAAGGAACAAATTGCGCAAGCCTTTTTTGCTACTTTGTTTGGTAAATCAAAGCACTAACTTTTTTTAAATTTGTTTTAATAACGATCAAGAATGTCTCGCCGCTACGATAGCCGCACTACAATTTTCTCCCCTGAAGGTCGCCTCTACCAAGTCGAGTATGCGATGGAGGCCATTGGCAATGCAGGGACAGCAATTGGCATCCTAGCACAAGATGGTGTAATCCTAGTTGGTGAGAAGAAGGTGACCTCCAAACTCCTTCAAACATCTCGTTCCACCGAAAAGATGTACAAAATCGATGACCACCTTGCGTGTGTCGTTGCCGGAATCATGTCAGACGCAAACATCCTCATCAACACAGCTCGAGTTCAGGCGCAGCGATACACCTTTGCCTACCAGGAGCGTATGCCCGTGGAGCAATTGGTTCAATCCCTTTGTGACACAAAGCAGGGCTATACCCAGTTTGGCGGCCTCCGACCTTTTGGCGTTTCCTTCCTTTTTGCAGGTTGGGACAAGAATTACGGGTTCCAGCTGTACATGAGTGACCCTAGTGGCAATTACAGTGGATGGAAGGCAGCCGCCATCGGCTCCAACAACCAGGCAGCGCAGTCGATGCTGAAGCAAGACTACAAGGATGAGATCATGCGTGAGGAAGCTGTGCAGCTAGCCCTGAAGGTGCTGAGCAAGACAATGGACAGCACGAGTCTTTCGTCCGAGAAGCTCGAACTGGCTGAAATCTTTCTAGAGCCAAGTGGAGATGTGAAGTATCAGGTGTGCAAGCCAGAGCTGCTGGAGAAGTTGCTGGTGAAGCATGGGGTGACACAGGCTGCCACCGAGTCCAATTGAATTTTGGAAAGTTAAAAATTAATCTCTGTTGTCATTGGCAATACGCACTCTAACAGAAGTTGTTTGGCTGTTCCAGATATCATGTTTGCATTATGAACATTTAAGTCTTTTTTCTTATTAATGATTCTGATGTTGTTGAAAGAGTTTTGGAAATCAAGTTGGTGAATTCAGTTGCTCCCCTGATCGATGTTTATTGTTGTGCCCAATGTTTAAAATTTTAAGTCATGTTGAAGTTTTAATTTATGGTCTCTTGTATGTACGTTGATAAGCTAAATCAAATCAAATCCAACACAGATCGGTTACTCGTGGTTCTCATTTAACCCTTTGATCGCCTCTCAGTGGGCGACACATGGCACAAGGTTCGTGGCTACGTAAACGGATGTGGTTCGAGAAAAATCCGGTTCAATTTCAAAATTCCTCGGTCTTTCTTTTTTACTTCCTTCCTTCCTCCCCAAGCCGCCTCCGCTCGCTCGCTCACTCTTCCTCCAAATGCCTCTTCTCCTTCCTTCCTCCCTCTTCCCCGTTGGGCTCAAACCCTACGTCCTTCCCAAATTCCTTACCCGTGGCCGCCCTTGGCGTGCGCTCCTCCGCCTGCCTCCGTGGAGTCTCGCGACGGCCCCCTCGCCGGTGGTTGCCGGGTCCGACGACGTCGACGCCTTCACCAAGTACTCCGGATATCTATTCGAGGGCGGAGCTTCCTCTGAGGCAGAGTTTCTACGATCCTATGACTTCCCTTCAATCGCCGCAATTTACCGCCGAAGGCCCTTTTTGGTGCTCCGGCGCTTTCTCCAGATCACTGCTGCCTTCGGACGGTGGTTCGCCGAGAGATACGTTGATAGCGTTTCGGACCGCTCCGATGAGATGTTTAAAGTGAGCATCTCTCTCCTTTTTTTTGGGTTGATTTTGACTCCTTTTTTTGTTGGATTATATATTTCGGATGGTATTGGAAAGAGTTTCTTAATTTCTTGACAACAGACTAGAGCTGCGGAGCTGCGTGCAATACTGCAGGAGCTTGGACCTGTAGGTTCTATGTCTATACTTTTCATTGAGCCATTCTTCAGTTTGTCAGGAGTTCGATAAATTGTTAACTTCCTTGTGATAAAAAAAGTAAGTGTGTGTGCGTGCGTGTGTGTGTACACTCTGCATTTCTAATAAATTATTTGCTGGAATGAAAATAAAAATTTCTACATTGGAACTGTTTGGAATTTTCCAATCCCAGTAAACTTTTGTGATTCCTCTTTCAGTTTGATCACTCATTATAATCTACTACAATTGAATAATGTGTGCACAAGAGAGAGAGAGAGAGAGAGAGAGAGAATTAAATACCACCTGAATGCGAATACTTCTAACAGTCCTTGATACTTTGAAATTTACATTGTTATTCCCTGCCAATAACCCAAAATGATAAACTAATCGTATTTGGCTCCTTTCTTTCCTTTCCTTTTCTTTTCTTTTGTTTTAAACCTTTTCTTCTGCAAAGGTGGAATCCGCTACCTTAGCGGCCCCACACGATCGGCCCCACGACCATTTGTGAGGAGGTAAATCGAGAAACTGCAGTTGGTCACGATGTAGGAGGGTATTGCCTGACTTCACCAGGATTCGAACCCTTGCCCTCTTCTGCAACTTTGCTGCGTCGTAACCAACTCGGCTATGCCCCGGGGGCTTGTTTTAAACCTCAATCTTAGGCAAACGTTGGTTGAATCAGGTAAATTGAAATACCACTTCTTCTAAATTAATCACTGAATTGGACAAAATTTTAGTTGCAATGACCTCTTTTATTAAGTTATTTGTCAAGTCCTTTTTGTCAGAAGAATGCTGCAATTATTTATATTTTATACCCCAAAGTATTTTAGGTTCTCACAACCATAATATAGGGTATGGGTAAATCCTCCAAGGCTTCAAGAATTTGATATTTGGAAATTGGTTGGGTCACCCTACTTTTTAAATAGTTTGAACGAGTGGTCAATTCCATTAGCAATGTGGTAACTTTATGTAATCTTGTATTTTGACTTAGAACATCATAATTTATTTCTCTCTGCCTCTAGAGACTAACATTCACTTCCAAATAGGAACTTTTGACTATTCAATTTTGACTATATAAAAATATAAAATCCTAGGAGGTAGCCACACTTTCTTTCCTGTTCTTGTTCAATTTATACCTATTTTTTTTTAGAATCTTAGAAGTAATGTTGATAAAAATATTCTGATGATGTTCCCATGACAATTACCATTTGAGTTTGTTGCATCCACAAGTTTAAATTGTTTAAACACCACTCTAATTTACAAAAATGCCTGATATGATACTCTTGTATTAATACAATGCATTCATGCATGTTACAACTATGTATTTTGCTAAATAAATGTTATATTATTCACTTATGCATGAATGATAATATGTAGACAATGTGAGAATGTATTTAAATTTATCCTCGTTATTGTTGGATCAGGTGTCGGTGTGGTAAAGGGGTGGTGAATATCACTTTTTTTCTATGTTGTTACTATGCTACAAATATATATAGACGCAACAGAAATAAAAGAACACAGATAGAAAAATTATCCAAGTAGACTTCTTGATTTAACATGGTTCACGATTTCTTAAAATCGCTACGTCCACGACATATCATCCATTAGGTGGATCAACCCCAAAATTCACTATCTTGTTCCTCTTCAGTTAAGCACTGGAGGTGAAGAAACTTTACAGTCATCAACAATTACAAAAAAGAAAAACTAAAACAAGCTTTACAATAAAGCTCGTTGTGGAGACAAAATTTTGGTATTGTTTGCATTGGTCTCATAGCCCCTTGAGTCTCTTTTATAACCTTTACTTCGAATCATGTTGTTTATTGATGTGATAACCACCAGCCTACTAATTTACTAAATCTTATCCAAATTGTGCCATTGAAAATTTCATCTTTGGCTACTTTTGAATTGGTCACTGTAGCATTAGTTGACTAATCAATTCAACGGACCTCAGTCTACTTGACCAGTCAACTTGAAAACCTTCTGTTTGTTTCTCAAGATCTGAGCCATTAGTAGATTGATCCTCATCCACCAGTAGATTAATCCAATTAAAATGCCCCAATCAAATTAAACTTGGAGTATTGGACTATTAGTCAACCTGTATACATGGTAGATTCTACGCAACTTAACACACAATTTAGAAAAACCACAAATCTAACTTAAACCCTTTGCAAAACTCATTGAAACCCTTAGCTGTCTAAACACAGAGAGGGATGAAAGTCCTAGAAGTTACCATTGATATGTGTAAGGTTATGTATAATCCCTTATTTTTTAATTGTTGTGTTATCAAGGTAACATGGCCTTTGAACATGTTAATTTCATTTTATTTTCTTTTCTTTTATCATTCATTGGAGCTATATTTAATAGCTCTTAATTATTTTTTTAAAAAATTTAATATACTAATCTCACATATCCATCTTGGCATTCTCATATATACCACTTCAAATTTTTGAAGAAGTTAATTTCTTATTGTTCAACACTTGGACTTATAAAGTGTGTCAGATCTTATCCTGGCATTGTGAAAAATTTTTCTTAATCTAAGGTGAACACAACGATGACACTAAGGGTCCATTTACTTGAGATGAAAGGAAGAAGGGAGGAGAGAAAGAATGACAAACTTACATATTGATCTCTATTATATAATACATCTATCATGTCACTTTCCCCTCTTACCCTCATATTTTCTATCCAAGTAAACGGAATCTAAGATTGCTTCTCTATTCCAATCATCAACCTTTTATCTTAAATCTTTATAGTAACACTACCAGAAACCTAATGCCACAACTCAGCTATTGGTTGAATAATAATACATTCTTTTTTAAAAATGCTTGCTTTTGTTTTCCTTGTCAATTATCATGAAATTTTCTTACTGAATGATTATCGGGCTTTATTGCTTTTCTTCATATGATACTATCTTTTATATATAAACTTAGTTATTAGATTTTTTTTGCATCTATTGTTTATGAGTTTATATCCCAATGGAGCTGAGCTTTACTTATTTATCCAATCAAACTGCAGACATTTGTTAAAATTGCTCAAGCTGTGTCATCAAGACCAGTAAGTTTGACCTTCTTCTACCTTGCATATGTCACCACTTGCTTATTTCATAATTTTATCTAGAATCATTTGCCTTCTTATCAATAGCAATTTATCATCTACGGACCAGAAATCCAGTTGCCTCTCATCAGTAATTATATGAAATTGCAATGTTTATGAATCTTAACCACTAGACATGATAACAAAATGGTCAATTAGCAACAATGATATCAGATTTCCATGTCATGCTTGAATTGTTATAGTTTACATGTTCATGAATTTGTGTGTCAGAACTTTATATAATATCTTGATTATCTTGATACATATCTTTTTCCTGTTTATTCTTGGTCTTAGCCAATAATTATCACAAAAATATTTACTTTTATTGAAGTTTGCATGCTTATAACTAAAAAAATCAAAATTTTCTAATGATATCTTATGTATTCAAACATCTTCAACCTTTCATATCAGTTTCTAATAGTAGAGATATACAAGTGCTCTATTGTATTTGTGCTTCAAATTAATAATGTTAGTACTCCGAGCAGTTTAACCACGGTTTTGATGCTTGGGCAAAAGGGTTTAAGCTAGACCTTGCCTTATTATTTATGTGTTTAAGTGTGTAGAGACTTAGGAGAATACACAGGAACATCCAATGACTCAAGGTCTGTTGCAATATGGAGAAATGTAGCATGAGACATCCGAGGGACTAGAAGGAGTATCAAAGACAAATTACCTAGAGCAGAAGATGCAAGCACGCAAGAAGGATGACATAAGAAGAGAGTTGATGGACCCAATGCATCCGAGGGACAAGATGCTTGGCGGAAGAGTACAATGGTGGAGTGAGAAGGAAGCACGGGGAATGAGCCAGAGGGCTCGGTGTAGCCGAGGGACGAGAAGTTGGGTGAAAGGCTGCTTAGGTAAATTGTTGTAAGATGAGTTGAGTGAACGTGATTGTTGTAAGATAAGTAGAGTGAACGTGTACTTGGAGGAAGGTAGAATTCAACTTAGGCGGACTCAGTCTTAGTAGATTGGAGTCAGAGTTTGGTGCGATCAAAATAGTATTTCAAGCGATAAAAATTCCGATTAACCAAAAATGAAATTGATTGAACGACGCATGAGATAAAATACTATATCTTTATATGGGAGATCCAGGCGACCAAAAATGGATCTAGTTGACTAGAAGTACATGTTGAACGTATAGATCCGACCACGGTTCGAAACCGCTGGTTCCACGATTCAGAACCGTTGGCCCAATGGTTCAAAATCGCCGATTCAACGGTTTCAGGAATGTCGACCCTTAACCTTAACTATCCAAGACGGTTACGGTTCACGGTTCTCGATGGTTCAAAATTATTATTTTTAAATTAAAAAAATATTTAAAAAGTATAAATTTATAAAAATATAAAATATAAAAAAGAACTTACACTTATTTAAGTTGCCTATGTATTCCTTTAGAGTTTAGGGAAATCAAAGTCATGTAGTTTGCTTATCTTTTTATTCTTGTTACCTTAGGAAGTGATGTTATTACTCACTTTTTAACCTTGTTAGCTTTGGAATCAAATAATTTCAACCGTTTAAAAAATAAAAAAATTCTTTTAAACGATCAGAATCGACGGTTCCAATGGTTAAAATGGCCTTCAATTTTGTTCTTTTCACAAGACTTATCAATTAATAGTAGGCCTTCTTCTACCATCGATGTGATTAAATCTCATGACACAATTCATACATCACTTTTTATGCTTATAGTAGGCCTATTTAAGCTAGACATAAACATTGCTTCTGCTCGGATCCTTTCGATTGGAAGATCTGTTGGTCATTCTTAGTTCAAAAGATCAGAATTAGAATTAACATAGGGAATTCTATTTTAGGTGTTGCTTAAGATAATCATGAAAGGCTTGCTCCTTCTGCATAGACTCTGCCGTTTGAGAGCTTTGGTACATCTCTATCATGAAAGAAGTTAGTGATTTCGTTGTGTGTTGGTCAATGTTCTTTTTTCCTTCTAGCCGTGGAGATTCAATCATCAAAATCAAGAAAAAAATCATCATGGACCAAGATCCAAATGGACCAATCTTGTTGGAAGGTATTGCCAAGGGGAAGAAAAGGTCATCGAAGCACATGCTAGCTTTAATTATGAAGAATGATAAACCATCATCCTTCCATGTTGTCATTTCTTCCTCATCTAACATTCAAACGAGAAAAAAAACATTTCTTTACTGTAAATCAAGCTTTCCCATCCTTCTCTTTCCTTTGCTCACTCTTTTTTTTCCAACTATAAAATAAAAAAAACGTTTGAATCGACAGTTTGAAGCGTTGGTTCACAGTTCGGGCTTGTGGTCAGGTCTAGGAACATGATCCAGGTTAGATTTGGATGAGGCGGTTAGAGATCACAATTAATTGAAGGATTAGTCGACCAAAAGCCTGCCACATCAATGACATCGGATAAATGACATCTATTCGTGGATGAAGCTGACAAAATGAGTCAACATCATTAGGTCGACCGCAAAGTTGACATGTTAGCAGACTCTGCAGTTCAAGGTGGGGGCTATAAAACGGACTAGGAGGCTCGAGGCAACTCACCAACACACATAATAAGAGATTTACATTGTTCCTCTTTAAGCTTGTATTGTTTTTATTCCATCTAATGTAGGAGGTTTTCCCACTTTCGACATTTTACCAAATGGGAGAAAGTTAGTGGACATTGTATGGATAGGTCATGGACTAGCAACCTAGGGGTTGTGAATCACGTAAATTTGCTTGTCTCTTGGTATGTTTGTATTTGCATGTTTATCTATCTTATATTAATGTGTGTTTGTCCTTGTTGAAACCGCAGTAAGAGAAATAATAGTTTTTATTTGTAGGTGTGCTATTCATCCCCTCCCCCTCTAGCGATCCTATCGTCGGGTTCTCAGCTCACTAACAAATAGATCATATGATAAAGTTTACTCTGAAGTATAAACTAAAAGAATATCCATATTTGCTTCTTAAGCACTAACTTTACCTTATGAAATAGCTTGAAATTGAGCGATAAGAGCTTGTACTTTATGCAATATAGGGTGGTAAAGTGCAAGTAATTAGTCAATATTGTGTATTCATGATAAAATACCTTTTGGAAATATTCTAATCCAGCTATCATGTACATGGGGTTTCTTTAATATGCAACGTGGACATGAGTCTGTTTTAAACAGAAACAGTTTAAGGTTAATCAATAAGGATGCAGATTCTTCATGTTTTCTTCTCTAATGTTTATGTCAATTTTTTTCCTTAGGATGTGATTCCACCTGCATACCTAGATGAGCTTTCATTGTTGCAAGATCGGATTGCTTCCTTCTCAACTGAGATTGCCTTTAGTATGATAGAGGAAGAGCTTGGACAACCAATAGATATGCTTTTCTCAGAGATTTCACCTGAGCCTATTGCTGCAGCATCCCTCGGGCAGGTTTTTACTGCCCCTTTTTTATCTTAGTTAATAAAATGGAAAATTCAAGGTATAACCAACTAAACAATTTATTACAATAAATGGCAGGTATATCAGGCCAGACTTCGTTCTTCTAGGAAACTTGTTGCTGTGAAAGTGCAAAGACCTGGAGTTCAAGCAGCAATTGCATTAGATATCTTTATCCTGCGTTATATTGCAGGGTTTGTTCGCAGAGCTGCCAAACTGAATACTGACCTTCAGGTAGTTCAATAATCTATAGTTGTTAAAGAAGTCCAATGATTAATGAATTTGCTGCTTCTATTAATTAGTAGTTCCGATAATAAATACTTGATCAATTTGTTTGCAGGCAGTGCTTGATGAATGGGCATCAAGCTTATTTCGGGTATGTAAAATATCTCTATATTTGTTTAAATATTTGTGCCTCAAGGATGGATAATCTTTGGGCGATTCTTTATCAGCAGTATGATATTGAGATGAGAATTAAGGTTTAAGAGTTGAATATCAATTAATGGTCCTTAGTTCTGTTGGGAATTCAGCATTAATAAATGGATACAAAAATAGCAACGATTCTTGTTTTTTCTTGCCCATACTGAGCAAGTTGGGCAGTTCTTAGGTCTGACATTTTTCTAAAACACTGTCTTGCTTGGTAACGGAAAGTCAGAAACAGTTCAATGATTCTAATAGTTTCATATTTTCTTTTCTTTTTTTTTGAGAAGAGTATGCATCTTTTGTATAAAAAGTGATTTTTAATATACAATGGTGTAAAAATAAATTGATGGCAAATGTTTTTTTTGCTGTTTTAAAATTTCATTTATTTTCTGAGAAATATAAATTTTAAACATAAAATTGGAAATTTTCCACAAACCAAAACACTTGATTTCAAGATAACTGTAAGCTTCCAGAATGTTATATTTTATTCTGGTCTATCATCTGACTGTTTGCTATAACTTCAGCTTTGGTACACAATGATATTTCAAATTTTCAATATATAGTTGACTCTTCGTAGAACTCTTCTAATGTAATTTCTTTGGCCACACTAACGGTGTTCCATCTTTCTTTGCCTCTTCAATACAATTTTATTCTTCAGATTGTCATCTTTATTTCCTTAAACATTTTTTTCCCGAATAGGGTCTTTCCTGTTCTTCATCCGTTCACATTCTTTTAGAAGAGCATACACTTTTTTTTATTTTCATGGTTAATTTTGATGCTTGTGCATCTGAGTTTCAATTCTTAGAGGCAAACACAAACATGAGCATATGCTTGTTCTTCTCATTGAATACAGGTAAATCAATTTGATGCAGGAGATGGATTACCGTGCTGAAGCAATGAATGGACTGAAGTTCAGGTAAAAAGCTAAGATAATTTAGTCAGATCAGATATTCTACTTTATCTCAGTTTTAAAGAAACTTGTGATAGCTTTGCTAAAACAAATGAATATAATGCACTTGTTTTAGATTATAGATTCAGTGGTCCCTTTAGATGCTAAAATTCTGTTTAACTAAGATTTAACAATTAAAACATAATTTTTGAGCAAAATGTAATATCAAGGTCGTGCATTCATACTATCAAGATGTCTTTATCACCAAAACCTGAGTTCATTTATTTAAGTTAATTATAAGGTTTCTGTGCAAATGCTCAACTAGGAAACTCTTTGGAGGACTACAGGATGTTGTTGTACCAGAAATGTATTTAGAACAAACTAGCCGCAGGGTCCTTGTCATGGAATGGGTGGAGGTTACTCTCTAATTTTTCCTTCTTTATAGTTATAGATTTATACAAGAAATCATGCTCATTTTTCTTTAGTTGTCTAATTATAGGGGAGGAAATTATCTGACGTCAAAGATCTCTATCTTGTGGAGGTAGAAATCTAGAATGTATTTTATTTGTTACTTTCATTTGACTGATTCCTGATTTTTCTATTCTTATTGACATTTACTACCAATGGGATATCATCGCCTTATAATTACAGGTAGGAGTGTATTGTTCGCTCTCCCAACTTTTAGAACATGGATTTTATCATGCAGATCCACATCCTGGAAATCTCCTGCGAACATCTGATGGAAAACTAGCCTATTTAGGTATGCTAGACCTACATTATATCATACATGCATAGGGAAGTTCAATCCTATAACTCGAGCGCATGCTCTAGTACTTGCAATTATGATGCTGATAAGTGCATGTTTTTGGTATTCTAGATTTTGGGATGATGGGTGAATTTAGGCAAGAACTTCGAGATGGATTCATTCAAGCATGCCTTCACCTGGTTAATCGTGATTTTGATGCTTTATCAAATGATTTTGTTATTCTTGGGTGGGTAAGGCAAAACTTATAGTGAATCTTTGTTGTATGGAAGTAGTTAAGACTGCCTAATGAACATAATTAGTCAGTATGAAGTGGCTTATGATGTGTCTGAAACTGACATTATTTTGTTTTTCCAAGAATGAGAATATTATTCCCTTGGTTTGTGCCACATGTTATTGCATTGTAATAGTGTCCATATGCATCTGTACATGGTTTTGCTAAAGGTAATATAAGGTTACACTACTCTTTTTGTTACCATTTGCATCTGTATACGTATTCATGGCTATCAGGTTAAGAGATGAATAAATACCTGTGTTGTAACTCTGTACAGTTCCTTGCACTGAAAGATGACCTGTTAGCAATAGTAATTTTTTTTAAAACCCAAAGTACATTCATAGAAGTCCTCATGAAAGCTTGCGGAGAAGCAATTTTATCCTACTTGTTTTGTTGGATCTTAGACTGGACTTTTGTGTATATGTTACAGTCTCCTTCCTCCAACTGCACAAAAAGATGAAGTTGCAAAGGCATTGACAGGTTCTTTACGTTTCGTCTATCATCTCAGCTAATAAAGCTCTAACATTTTTTTCAGAAAAAACAGCATGCTAATCTAGAAACTGCATTGATTTGCAGGTGTTTTCCAAAATGCTGTGAACAAAGGAGTTAGAAATATAAGTTTTGGTGATTTGTCTGGAAATCTTGGACAGACCATGTATGTTAATATCGAGTAAAGTTTTATGGCTTGTAATTTCATAGTTTAACATATTGTTTTTTTCCATTCTTTTTCTCAAAAGTGAAAAGAATCTCATAAGTACATCTTAGAACTTTATAATGACAGCTTTTAGTATCAATTTGGCGGTTCCTCTTTATTCTGACGTTAATATGGCAAGTACTCTCTGGAGTGACAATGATCTTAATATATCATCTACTTATTTCTATATATGTAGGCTTTATGAGTTTTGCTGCATTTTTGTATTTTTGTGAATCTCAATAATGTATGATTATACACAGTCACTTTGCTTGCAATAGTTCTGAAAGTGTTTAGAAATTGCAAGTATTTATTTCTCACTCTAACCATAACTGATTGATTTATTACTAGCACATTTCTTCAGCTGTCATAATTCAGTTTGGAGTGACATAATAATCATTATAAGGTTTTTTGATTTGTGGTTGTGGATGGTGATATTTTTCTTATTAATATATATCTAATATATGGATGAGTTAATTTGCTCAAACTTCAAACGTATCAATGCAGGTTGATGCTAAATAAAGTAGCTGAAACAAGGATATGGACTTTAGTATTATTACTTTTAATAATTGATTGTGTAGTTTATACTTTCTATGGTTGTATTAGCCTAACTAGTTAATTGACAAATGCTGTTGTGGTTGTCTGCTCCAGAATTTGAAATCTCGAGCCAAGCTAGGGTTTTAGTTCTCAGACAACTTGAGATGGTGTTGGAGGTGTGACAAAGGAGGAGAAGGGGAAAGTAGAAGAGAAAGAATGCTAGTGTCGGAGGAAGAGGAAAAAAATAGGAGACGAGGAGAAGGGGAAAGTAGAAGAGGAAGAATGCCAGTGTTGAAGGAAGAGGAAAAAGAATAGGAGACGAGGAGGAGAAGGAGAAGGAGAGGAAGAAGATAAGAGGAGAGGGGAGAAGAGGACTTACTTGAAAACCCTAGTTGATCGAATTGGAGTTGTTCTATTGCCAAATTGGAGTCACTCCATTGCTGAATTAGATGCCACTGATGAAACCATCCCGATTTAGTGTAGTTTGGAGCTGTTTTGTTGAAAACTGGAGTTGTTTTGTTGCTTAATTGGACACCGAATCAGTTAAAAGTTGAAGTCGTGTCATCAAGTGGCATTCATGATTGGCAACCTCCTCAAGCCGGTGGTGTTATCACCACTCCAGCTAGCAGCATGATGAAGCTGATAGGTGAAATCACTGTCTTGGGTGTCATATGACAGCTGAAATCACTGTCTCAAGTGTTATTACTTGTCTAACGGTGGGTGGAAAGGTAAATTTTATCCGTGCCAATTAGCACAAAAGAATATTTTAAACCGTGGTCTGCTCTACATGTTAAAGTTGCAGTTTTCTAGCTTCTTGCTATATTCTTTGTATGGTAACTTTATAAAACTGTAGATAGTATTACATCATGCTTGATATCATGAAAATCTCTACTATTTTACGGTCCCACGTTAAAGCTTTTCTTTTTGTTTGTTCAGGTACAAATTTAAGTTTCAGATACCATCTTATTTTTCTCTTGTTATTAGAAGGTAACCACATGAAGCCACGGCTCTGGTTGTTTAACTTTTTGATAAAGGATGCTATTTCTTGTCATTATACAATCTTTTTCTTTCTTTCTCAGTCTTGCTGTCTTGGAGGGCATTGCGATCAGTTTTGACCCAAACTATAAAGTTTTGAGTAGTTCATATCCTTGGATTGCGAGAAAGGTTCTGACTGATAGCTCACCTCAGCTTCAATCTACTTTGCAAACTCTCCTGTATAAGGTTTAATATATTCAACTTTTTTCATATTGTCTCATTATATTTCATATTAAGCAGAATTTTGCGGATATTGTTCATAAATTGCAGTTTTCTACAATCTGGACATGACACATTAACGCTCTTATAAACTGACTATAAAGTCAGTTTTACTTGATGCTGACAATGTTCTTCTATTCCTTGTATCAGGAAGGAATTTTCAGGATTGATCGTCTAGAATCATTACTCACTGAGGTTGTATTTCTTTTCCTTGAAGACTCTTCTTAACTATAATTAGTAACAAACGTTTTTAATTACTGATACAGAAAAGATTGGCTTCTCATTCATCACACCTCTCATTTTTTACTCATGATGAATGGATGATTTCAGAAGTTATGTATTGGCTTCTCATAGTTGTCTACCTTGATAGCTTTGTTATTCTCTTAACATATACAGTTGTATCATATAGCGCAGTTACGTCCTTAACATATTACTGTTGCATCTTGGTGTCTTGTGATGAAAATTCAACTACCATGGAAGCTTTTTGTTTTTCACATAGAAGAATGTATGTTCCTTATAATGGATCGATACTTGAGTGTATTGCAAAGTTTAGGATTGTCGAACCTTTAATGTTTTGAGACAAATCTTGAAGGGTAAACTGCAGAGCTAAGGTTGACACAAGTTTCTGACTTGAGTGCTTAAATGTAAAAATGAGACTTTTGCAGTATGTTTCCACTGACATAACTGCTTATCATTTTCATTTAAACAATCATTTGTTTTTTTCTAAATGATAATTCAGGCTTGTATTTACATGCCTTTTCTTGTTGCTATGTTATCTAGTTATCTTTCAACGATTGGTTAAGTTCATAGATGCTGAATTCTATTCCATCAAGTAATTCTGTTACATAAACCTAAAGAGAATGCAAAGATAAAACTAAGGTAATATTGATGAAGTGAAAGTATGTATCTAGATCCTTTTGCTTCTTGATCACACGTGCTCTGTAAAACTGTGCTTGAAATTCTTCTGTGATTTTATCATGATAATTAGTTATTAGCCCAATTCTGCTTTTGGAAAAGCATCACAACTTTCTCTGTATGCTTTTGGATGATGATGATCTATTTGCTGTATCTTATCCTGTAAAATATTTACAACAGTCACTTCGGGCAAAGACTGAAGAATCACTGGCTAGGAAAGAACCGGAGGGTAATGGTTCAAGCAGAGTAATAAAACAAGTTCTTTCGTTTACATTAACTGAAAAGGTGACAAAATATTTGCAAATTTATGTTGTTTAATTTTCCTGATTGTTGAAAGCCTAACTTACTCAGCCTATTGATGGTCAGTATCTCGTTCCATCTGCAGGGTGCATTTTTAAGGGAAATACTTATTCAAGAATTAGCTAAGGTGCATAATATATACTTATTGATTTTATTCTGCATCCTGCTGTCATATTTTCATTAATGGTTGCCGAGTCTATGCTAGCACAATCACGGAGACTTAGTGGAAATCGTCCTTTCAAAGCATCTTCTTGATTGGACGTGTAAAATGAATATTGTGACTGAAACCGTGAATGAATCGACATAATCACTCCAGGAAGTCTTTTAATTGCGCTAGCACAACTTGTAGGTTTCCATCCTTTCTTTCTAAATTTTTTTATTTCTATTATATAATTAATTATATGACTCGCTGAAACCTTAATAAATTACTTTTGTTTTTAAACACAAGCAGAACCGATGCTCTTGACGTTTCCAAGTTGTATCCAAATTATTTTCGTCATATAAATCTCCCAAAATCAACTTTTCTCTTTAAAAGTGCCTGAAAGTTGATAAATCATTGGCTTCCTTTTGTAGTTGCATGTCTTTATTTCAACTTATCTACTAATGGTCAATTTTAAATTTGTATATTTACATTAAGCCACATAGTTTTTATGGACCTTCACAGTTAATACAAAAACTGCTTCATATATCATGCCAAAACCACAGTGGACACAAATATGTAAGAAATTTTCATCAGCATCATTTTGACTTCCATGCGTGAAAGCAAGTTGTTGGAATGCCATTTTCATAAAGAAACATCAGTTCTTGATATTTAATCCCGTAGAACGAGCATATCATGACAAGCAGGTTTTGGTGCAGGGATTAGATGCTCTCGGCTTAGCAACACTGGATTCCGTGTCATCAGCTGCTTTTGCAAGGCTGCCGCTTTCCGTTCCATATTCGTCATCCTTAATGGCTGATGAAGATATTGCTAATTTGAGGACTCTCAGTCGCCTTCTCTTACTGCTATCCAGACTCCAGAAAAATGAGAACCCAAATTCTGTAAGTTTTTCGGTGTTGTTGTCATACTTTGTTACAATTTGGCAGGATCATGCAGAGGTAGGTGATTTGCGTTGGGCATCATTGGTTCCTCCTTTCCATTTGACAACCATCACAGAAAAATTAGGCATCCGTAGAATCACATGGCATTGCTTCGCATACTTGACAGTTCTCTTATCTGTTGAGTATCTGGACAATTAAATAATTCTTGCTGAAGAGCATATCTTAATGAGTTCCAATAATCATGATCAATTCTATTTCATCATATGAACCGAAGTTTTAACATACAGATCATTTCTAGTGTTCAAATAGTATTTTGAGGCTCGTACTTTTCGCTTCATGTTAAAAATACCTGACATCCTCTTTCCAGGAAGTAAAATATGCAAATAGAGAAGAGAACAAGAATGTTGACTTGGAGGAGGTATCTCTCGTTCTGTATCAAATGACGTCTGTGCAGGATATTTTACCGCTTCTTTCTGTCATACCTGAGGTAAATTTCTTGTTCACAATACATGAATTTCATGTCCATTTCTATGTATTTGTTGATTTGGCTGAACTGTATTTGTTCATGCATATAAAAAGTCCATCTAGTATTCTCTTGTTCTGCTAGAAGCTATTGTGATGATTTGGCAGTAGGTCTTTCGTGTTCTATGCAAATGATCTCGAGTTTCTTCCTGCAAATAGTCGCTAGCAGCTATGTATTCCTAACCTCTGTTATGGTTTCATAGCTTCCTGAGGAATCCCAACGACAACTAGTTCGTCTGCCCTCCGATATGGTTGGGAGGTTACTATCTCGAGTAGTTGCAAGATCTATCAGGAGGATTTTCGCATGAGGAACAGATACAATGGAGACTATTTTTGCTGAGGTCTTTGTACCCTACAAGAGATTTCAGTAGAATGAGGAGGTCAATGGCATACCAGAAAGGAAGCATAGATGGAACAATAAATTGAACAATACTCGACTGGTAAATTGTGTATATACATTGCCAATTATATGTCAAAATCAATTACATCAAACATGGAGTGTTCATGCAATATTGAACAATAAATTGTATGTTTATACATATGCAATGACAATTATATTTATACGTTTTCATTTTTTTTTCGAGTTATTATTTGAATCGGAGGTGTTGCTATGAATTTTTGTGAGAATTTATTGATAATCTAAAATGTGTCATGCATCATGTTGATGATTTAAAAAAAAAACTCTTCACATGAAATTTAGTTCATTTACAATTTAAATATACATTTTGAGATCACTTCTAACTCTTGTTAGATTGGCAAATTGATTTCTTATTGTGTTGCAAAATTGCAAAATGCTTAGGAAGTTGTGAAATTCTCATATTTGAAACCTACCTTTTGTGTGAGTTTATTTATACTTGTTGATACCAGCGGAAAAGTCTTACTGTGTTTTTGATATACCACATTGAATATAAGACTCTACGAAGTAATAAATTAAAATTGATTTAAATAATATAATATTATTATACAAATTTAACCATTCTCATATTTATACAAATTTAATTCAAAATTCTACGTATGCGGCGGATATTAAAACGCCGTCCGCATTCATTTAATTTTGTTCGTTGTCGCATTCATTAGTTTATCCTTTTTAAAATAAATATATTCTTAGACAAAAATCACATCAAAATGAATTGAAACGTCGCCATATTAATAATGACAGGACCATCTATCAAGATAGGTTAACAATAATTACCCAGAGATTCAATGCGATAGTAAAAAGTGGGATGGATTATCTACCTAAAGAAGGTTAATCTCACTCAGGATATTTTATATGTCCATAGTATATAAATCATTGGTGATGTTGATCATCTACTACTATCCATTTGTACTTTTTTTAAAAATTTATTCTAATAGTCAGATGAGACATATTCATGAAATCATATCAATCTCTAGATTTATCGATTCGAACAGTTAAATATCTGAATTTAAAAAATTTTAAAAATAAACAATTCTTTAATTATTATATGTATTTTTAAAGTTATTTTTATGTATCATGAATAGGTAACACTAACCATCTCTAAACACCATCTTTTTATTGAACGGCTAGTAATGAAACTTCTTCTATAAGCGTAAATATAAGTATAAAGTGCTTCTCTAGTTCATCAGAGATCACAAATTAATTTTTAAATCAATAATATAGTCTATCACATCGATGTTTGAGAATATAGATGTATTAAAAAGACTTAGACGAGTGCATTTATCTTGGTTTATTCGGAATTCTCTAGGTCCATTAATCATTTTTAGACGAAGTCGATCGATGGACCTATGTCGTTCAAAAAATTAAAAAATTTGATATTATCTAATAGAGGAGAGTTATAGGAACTTAGTTATAGTATCGATTAGTGAGTTTCATCATTGTAACGCTTATAATGAAGAATGAGCATTTAATATAATTTTTATTACTGAAAATGAATTTTAAAAAATCACTACTATTAATATAATATATTTTTGAGCGCATAAATGTATTAAGAAGACTTAGACGAATTTAAAATCTTGATTTGGAGTGATTCAGAATTCTCTAATTCTATCAGTTGGTTTCTTCAAAAAGTAACTGATGGATTTAGAAAACTCTGAATTACTCCAAACCAAGTTCTTTATCTAAGTCTCCTTAATACATTTATGCCCTCAAATATTGGTATGATATACTATATTGAAAACAATAATTTTTTTTACTCATTTTTCATGGAATACTACTAGTGGAATGTATTTATGATTAAAATCGTTCTGAATCGATTGACAGATTTACTAATCGATTGAACCGTTACTGAATCGATTGACAGATTTACTAATCGATTGCTATACTGCAGTAATTGATTCATAAATCTATCAATTGATTAGTAATAGTAAGGTGGAAGAGATGAGAGGTAAAAGGGAAAATTATTATGTGATTTGATAATTTTAAAATTTACTTATGCAATTTGAGTATTCTGAAACTCTATCTGCGTGATTTGATAAATTATCAAAAATAAAAACTATTTAGTTTTGTGGAGAACTCAGGTAATTGAGCCAAAGTAATTAAGTCGTTGCATGCCTAGATTGTTGAGTAAAAATACTCGAGATGTTGAAATGGTATCCCATCTTTTTCAAATATGCTCATATTCTATTTGTTAAAATGAACAAATATAAATTATT
>JBBMKF010475295.1:0-10214 GCA_037834155.1 Curcuma caesia | reverse complement strand
CACACGTTGTCGTTATGCCAATCATTTATATAGTGTAAATAGTCCTCTTTATCGAACAATACAATACAAGATTTACCCTCTCAAATTAGTATAAGATCGAGAACCTCTCTCTTTAAGAGACATCTCTTTTAGGGAATCCACCGTTGTTTGTTGAAGCAAGTGAATATGAGAGTTATATGCTGAGGGACAGTAAGTCATTTTGGAAGGGATAAGACTATTGCAATGGCCAACGATTATTTCTATTGGCCTATCTTTAAAAGATGTAGCCAGGATTATTTCTAGATGTCACATGTGCTAGTTATCTAAGGGAAGAATGAAAATAGAGGTTTGCATATGTGACTCCTGATGCTACACAAACTACGGCAGGACCTAAGCATGAATTTTGTCTTTTCTTTACCTAGAAACATTTGAGGATATGACTCTATTTATATGGTGGTGGGTCGTCTTGAAAAACTATGCACTTATCTTTGCTCAAAATCTTCAAATGTTGTCTGCATTACTTGGCTCTTTTTTAAGGAAATTGTTCATGTTCATGGTTTTCTATCAACAATTGTTTCTAATCTAGATGTGAAGCTCGCAAGATACTTTTAGTGAACCTTGTGGAATATGAAGCTAAAGCTTTCTTTTTTCTTTCCACTCTTAAACTAATGGCAGTTGGAGGTTGTCAATAGAAGTTTAAGTGATTTGCTTTGTCATCTAGTTGGAGAGTATGTTGCCACATGAGATCAAGTTCTTCCTATGACTGAATTTGCGTACGACAATTCTGTTAATGGGTCCACTAGATACAATCTACTTGGAGTCCATCTGCAATTGTGACAGTTATGCCTCGTAGAAAATCAATTTATTTGGTTCCTATACCATTGGAGGCAAGATCAAGTGTTGAAGTTGATGCTTTTAGCAAACATACACAAAATATACATGATGATTTGAGGTGAAAAATTGTCAAGTAATGAAAGATATAAGACACATGCCTATCCAAAAAGAATATTGAATTTGAGGAAGGTAATATGAATATGGTTTTTATAAGGCTTGAACGATATTCAAAGGAGTTTTAAAAAAAAAAAAACTTCACTTGAATATTCTGGTCCTTACAAAATTTTGAAGAAAATAAGTTTTAATGCTTATGTCTTTATTTGCCAACACACATGGGTATTAGCAACATCTTCAACATTTAAGGATCTCACCTTATTTTGTGAATATGAAGATGTTATCATTCCTGTCATCAATTTAAACATAGAAAGAAAAAATTGAAGATGTAATTACCATTAGATTGTGTCAGAAAAGGGAGTTAACAGCAATATCTTGACAAATGGAGGATATACCTCTTTTCTTTTCTGAATGTATATGGATTATTGATAATGGATTCAATAGTTGAACTAATACTTTATTAAAAATTCTAGAAGTCTGAGATGAGATTTTCTCACCCCAGGAGAGTTAACAAATGACAGCTTCCTCTAAAAGTCATAAATGTAGAAATAAAAATTTTAAAGCCCAATTTAGGAAATAATATAAAGCTAATTTGGGAAATAATGTAAAGTGTTGCAGTTCCATGTTTGAGTCAACATTGAGAAGTCGAAGAGTTAGTCAAAAGAGCCTTTATTAGTTGCAAGAAATCCTAAGAGTTAGTCAAAATAAACTTTATGAGTTATTTATGCTGTCTATTTTTTGTATTTTATGAGTCAGATAAATAAATATGTGTTTGTTGTACTGCTGAAGCATTAAATAGAATAGTGAAATTTTAAAGAAAATCTAAGCTTCTACATTGTGTCATATAATCTTCCTACTGTGTGATAGTTAGAGTTCTCACTTTTTAAAACTATATTTCAGTTTCTTACCCCACATAACTTAAAACAATCAAACCCTCTTCTTGTGCTGCCTCACAAGTGGAGTCAAACTAAGAAGACCATTCAGTTCTTAAAGATTGTCATTAACTTTACCTTTTGAAGATAACTTCGGTTGAAGATTGACACATCATCCTCATCTTCTTCAGTCTTAGTTCTAGTTTTCCTAATAACCTGAACATAGATCATATCTGTGTTCCAACTTGAATTAGATTTAGATTGTTCATATTTCTCTTTCCTATGATACATTACCATCAATTATTCTCCCCCTTAATTGTTTTCATACACTTTTTAGCCAGCAATGCCTCAATCAATACCTGACCAGCTTCCACCTCGTGTAAATACTTGAAATTGGGAACATTAGTAATTTATAGATTGCTGTGTTACAGGCGCAGGAGCTGTTGAACCTAGGCGTTCATATGTTCAACTTTATCTCATAATTTGTTTGAAGTCCATTAATTTATCCTCGTCAAAAAAAACTTTATTCTGTATATTATCTTGTGTATGCACTTGAAAAATTCATGATTAAGGTCTGGACTTCTAATGTTAGTCACTTTGTAATTACTACACTGAGTGTGGAATGTACCATAAAGTTTTTATTTGCCTAGGGATTCAATAGAATGTGAATTTTCATCTGTCTACTTTCAAAGTCACAATCATAATGATCTTTTTATATTTGTATTGCATTTGTCCACTCTAATCAGAGATTTGAACTTGCAGGAGTTGCACGATCATAATTTGTTCTTTATTTACCAGGAGTTCTAAGTTCTTTACATGTAGTTCTAACTTTTTCAAATAAATTAACTTCTCCATTCATCCGCAAATTGTAGCCAGCCACCCATTGGATCATGAGGTTAGTTGCTTTTGGTCTTAGATTCCCTTTTTCAGGAGCCGTTTCGGTGATTGTGATCTTATTTTGGTGTTAATTGTAATGGCCACGTATGTGGTTGGGTTGTTATATTTAAGAGGTGTTTTAAGGTAATCGTCTTACGGTTATATTATTTATTGAATAAATAACAATTCACTATTCGAGTGCACATTCTCTATGTGTTTAATTAGATTTTAAACTTATTTATTAGATATTTGCAATACGATTTGTAGCATAAGAAAATTTGTGATTGAATTACTACTAATGAATATCTCTACATATGTAATTATGAATGTATTAAAATTTTTTCTAATTGAGGAATTGATGAGCATGAACGTCATTGATTTTGTTGAGATTAGTACATTTTAAACTTCTTGATTTATAAAGCAGTCGATTTCATTGCTGAAAACATTGAATATTGAAAATTAAATGTGAATGTTAGTTAAAAGTAACTAGTTTATTGGAGTGATCTGTCTTAAGACTTCATATGGTTCTATAAATATGTCAATAAAGATTTTAGTGCAGTTTAAGTGTAAGTTTCTTTTGATTTGTGATTTTAAAGTCATCTTGACCATGAAGGTTTATACTTTAACATTTTAAATAAACATTTTTTAGAAGGTGTTAACTTGGGATGATTGAGTATAAGTCGAGGTGTTTGAATAGCTCATAGAAGATTCATCGCTTCTTGAAAAAGGAGATGTATATTCTATAGCCGTTTGTTATAATTGTTACTGAAAGTCTTTAGTCAAAACATTGTATGTCAAGAATATGATACTCTTGGACACATGTACAAATAATTTGAACTTACAAGATTAGAAAGTAAACTTGAGTTAGATGTGATGTAATCAGTCTAGTGGGACTGACAGATATTGATCATGTCTTGAATCAAGCGGAGTATAAGATAGTGAAAAGAACGAGGTACGTTTCATTGTAGCTGTTGAAGAGTTTAGAAATGTTTTGGTATTAATTGTTGATTTTTTGATTAATTGGGGATCATGATATACTACTAGGTATCACTTATGATCATTTTAAAATTAATGATTATTTACGGATGACCAATATAATCAGGAATCTATTGGGTCATACGCACTATAAGTTCTTCGAATGATTTAAAATAAGTTTGAAAATTGAATTCTCAGAACGACAAAAATAAAATCTAATTGAATCGAACAAACGATAAAATGATGAAATCCGTCTTATGAAAACGAAATGAACCAAATTGATTTCGTTCATATTAGAGATCATTTAGTTATTGAACCAAATGATTCAATTTTGAATCAAATTGAACCAACTTTGTTTAATTCATGTTTCCTTCGCCTTCGTCGAGTGGCACAAATAGACATGATAAGTCAGTGATAGTTTAAGATTAAGGCTAAAGCTTTGGATCAATTCATGGTGAGTTTTGGAAATCAGTAGTGTTTCTGATCGAGATTTGAAAATAAACGAACGACATGAAAGCTATGGTGAGCTACGTCAAGGATACCAAGCTACGACTTAGTCTAATGGGCTCTGATGCGTTAGAGAAGTCGATCACAAGGGACAAAAAATGAGTACTTTTGGAGGATGAGACTAACTTCGTAGATTCTTACTAGAGGGTGACTCCAATCATAGGAGTGTTAATGTGTCCCTGGTGGCGAAATAACTTTTTGATTTTGGATCAAAGATGTGAACTTTGTGTGTTTTAAGATAATTTTATTTTTTTATCGGTAGTTGTTTGATGAAATGCCATGGCGCAATTGAAGGCGAAGACAGAGGCGAACGCCGCCTAGTTGTTTGTGAAGGTTAGCATGGATGGGGCTCCTTGAGGAAGATTGACCTCAAGGTTTACAATATGCACAAGGAGCTCAAGGAGGCTTTGGGTAGCATATTCAAATAATTTTTTTTAGATAAACAAGCATGACTTGATTACTGCTACTATCACAAACTAATATATGTTTATAATTTTCAATAATTATTATTATAAATTATTGATTCTCACATCTCTTGCAGGAGAAGCATTAAGAAAAAAAGATTGTAATGGATATGAATATCCCATCACTTATCAAGATAAAGATGGTGATTTGATATTGGTTGCAAATATTCCTTTGGAGTGAATGTCATGCACTAACATGTTTATGTTTGGTGAATTATTCTTTTTTCTTATGAATTAACAGGAATCTCTTTAATTGCTATTTATAGGTTATTTATCTCTTCTTCAAAAGACTAAAGATATGAAAGGTTGCTATTTATAGGTTATTTATCTCTTCTTCAAAAGACTAAAGATATGAAAGGATCTAAAGCAAGTGTCATGGAATCAAGACAGTAAGAAGTCAATTAGTCGTACAAAGAGATACAAATAAAACTTGAGCATTTATTTCATGAAACTAGTTGTTTTGTCCAAGTTCATAGAGATTGAATAGAGAAAGAAAATATTAAAAGTGGATTTTAGATCATCTTATCGTTCATATTTCAAACAAGAAGTTAAAAATATGAAAAGAAAATTATAAGACAAGATGTTAAATGTTGTTCAAGCATGCATTTAATTGAGAATATCATTATGTTGTATATAATATAAGCTAACCTTTTATGATATAATAAAACTATGCTATATATATATTTTTATAACTTGTTAAATTTGAAATGTGTCATTAAAGATTTACTTTTTCCTATTCTTGTATGAAAGAAAAGAAAATTATCAATTTGAGATTTATTACAGTTTGTCTATTATAAATTGATATTTGATATGTGATAAAATAATTTTATTCTTTTTTTAGAAATATTTAATCTTAATTTATGTTGGTCTTTGTTTGAAATCATTTTGAGATCTCTTGGTTTATTAGTCACTTTGAACAAAATTGACTAATTGACCTTTGACATTTAAAAAATTAAAAATTTGATATCTTTGAAAAAATAGAAGTCAAAGGAACTTATTTATAATGTTCATCAATGAATATGATCATCGTGATCATTATAATGTGATTTTAACATCATTTATTATACTTGAATCGAGTTGAACAAATTATTACTCTTAATATAGTGTATCATATTAATGTTTAAGCCTCCGAAAAGGATTTAAATGGGGTTTTACCCCATAATAAGTTATAGATATATGAACGAGTTTCGATTTGATATATTATGCGTTCCATGATTTAACCTAAGTTAAAAGTTATAATATCTTAAACTAAGTTATAATATTTTAAAGTTTAAGATTGAACATTCATATTGTAACAGCTATGATTTTATAACTACTACAACTGGGATGTCATGCAGTTGTAGCAACTACGGTTTTGTAGCTGTTACAATGTGTTTTATTTTAAAATTTGAGAGATCATAACTTTTGATTCAGATTCAACTATGGGACGTACAATATATCAAATTGAAGCTTGTTCAAAGATCTTCGATTTGATATATTGTGAATCCTATCCGAAGTAAAAAATTATGGTATCTCAAAGTTTATGATATAATATGTTAAATCGATCTGAAATATGTTATTGCTTGTCTTCTGAAGATCAGTAACACGTTGTTGCTGATATGCTAAAGACCAACAACATAATCTTATGTAAATCATGTGCATTTCAATTGTAGCAGCTACGAAACTATAGCTATTATAACATGAATGTTAAACTCTATACTTTGAGAGGTCATAATTTTTGATTCGAGTTGAACTATGAGACTCACAATATATCAAATCGAAGATCGTTTTGATATTTTCGATTTAATATATGTTTATCTAGTGATTTAATCCGAGTCAAAAGTTATAACCTCTCAAAATTTAAAGTTTAACATTCATATTGTAGCTCGTAGCTACTACAACTGAGCTACCAAATAGTTATAGCAGTTATGATTTCGTAGCTGTTACAACATGAATGTTAAATTCTAAATTTTTAAAGGTCATACATAACATTTGACTTGGATTGAATCATAAGATACATAATATATCAAATCAAAGAAACAATCTTAAATTTGATATATTGTGTGTCTCGTGGTTCAATTTGAATCAAAAGTTATGTCCTCTCAAAATTTGATATTTAACATTTATATTATAATAGATATGAAATTGTAGCTGTTACAACTACGTGGTGGGTTTGTAGAAGATTGTGTTGCTGGTCTTAAGAAGATCAGCAACACATTATTGATAGTCTTCAGAAAACCAACAATGCAGTCTTCTACAAACCACTAACAATATAAATAAAGTCATCGATAATTGGGTTTAGGGTTGACTCGGGTTGAATCATGTGTATATATTGGATAAACTTCGATAGAACATAACTTTTAACCCAAGTTTAACTCAGGATGATTTCAAACGAAGACCTATGTATTAATCTAATATGTGATACACTATATTAAAAGCAGTGATTTTTTAAACTTAATTCAAACATGAGAAATGATATCAAAAGCTTATTATTATGGTCACAACAATCATACTCACTGGCTGACACCATAAATGAGTTCATTATATATTAAAACCAAGACTATTTTATAAAAGTATTTATCTATAGTTTCTCAAAATATCAATTTATAATAATAATTCATTATCAATGTAGATTAAGATAAAATATATTTAAATAAAAAATAAGATTATTTTATAACATATCAAATATCAATTTACAACATATGCACAATAATAGATCTCAAGTTGATAGTTTCTTTTTCTTTCATGCAACAATAGCACATTTTATATACAATATGTATGATATTCTCAGTTAAATGCATGCTTGAACAATATTTAATATCTTGCCTTGTAATTTTTCTTTTTATATTTTAACTTCTTGTACAATAAGGTGACTTAAAATTTACTTTCAATTTTTCCTTTCTCTCTTTAACATTTATGAACTTGGACAAAATAATTAGTTTCATAAAGTAAAGACTCAAGTTTTATTTGTATCTCTTTGTATGATTGGTTGACTTCTTACCATCTTGATTTCAAGCCTATTACTTCAAATCATTTCATTGTTTTTAGTCTTTTTCAAGAAGAGATAAATATTCTACAAATAACAATTAAAAAGATTTATATTAATTCATAAGAAAAAAAGAATATATCCTCAAATAAACATAAGTTAGTGCATAACATTCAAATCCAAAAGTATATATCTAACCAACATTAAGTCACCAACTTTGTTTTTATAGGTGATGGCATATTCATATCCATTGCAATATTTTTTTTTTTTTGATACTTCTTCTACTAGGGATGTGAGAATCAATAATTTGCAACAATAATTATTGAGAAATATAAATACATATCATGTGTTGGTAGCAACAATTAGGTCATACTTGCTTACCTAGGAAAAATTATTTGAATATGTTATCCGAGGACTCCCTGAACTTTTTATGTTGGATCGGGTTGGACCGGCTAGAGGGGGTGAATAGACGGTTTAAACAAAGTTGCAGAATAGACACTCCTTTTTAAAAAAACTTGGTTGCAACTCGGTCGTTGCTTCCAAGACAATTGGCGCTCAAACAAATCTCTTTTAGACGGAGAAACCTTTACACTTGTAGCACAGAGAGACTTAGAGAGAATGACAAAAATAATTGATGTTCTAACTCTAAAACTTCTATTTATAGCCCAAGAGAATAGATCTAGATCGTTGATCGTAGATAAACTTTCTCTTGGTCTTTGATCCGTTGATGCGATCCTAACCATTGATTAGAGATAGGCTTGATCGTAGCCATTGAGTAAATAAAGATAAACTTTATCTTTAATAAAAGATAAAGAGAATTATCTTTAATAAAAAATAAGTTTTTATCTTTTATATGATAAAAGATAAATCTTATTATTTTTTTTCTTCTTTTTTTTTTGCAACCGCCATGTCCAAACAGTCCAAGTCTAAGTCTTCTTCTCTAGTCAAAGTCAATGATCAAAGTCAAAGTCAATAGTTTTGACTTTTGTTGACTTTTTGTGGAATCTTCATTGGGTGATTTTTGGCCAACCGGAGTTAGGCTCACCCGAACTTGACTCCGACCTTTTACCCATCGAGCGTGCTTCCTCCCGGATTCTCGTCCCTCGGACTTCGCGCACGTTCTTCTCGTTCCACCGGCATACTCTTTCGTAGCTTCTACGTCCCTCGGATTGCACCGAGCCCGTCGGCTCACTTCCCCGCGCAACTCTTTTCGTCCGTTACGTCTTACGCTCGACTTCCTCCGTACCTAAGTTCATGCACACTTAGCAGAGGGATTAGAACAACATAGGATCTAACTTAATCTAGTTGATCACATCAAAACTAACCGGGGCACCAACAATCTTCCCTTTTTGATGTGCATCAACCCAGGTTCAGTCAGGATTAAACAAAAAAAATAAGAAAAATAAATAAAACAAAATAAACAGGTTAAGCAAAAAAAATATTTCATATTAAAATTATAACCTCCCCTGAATCTCAGTCTACTCTCCCCCTTTGATCATAGCAAAAATGGGATATATATAAAATTAGGGAAGGAAAAAAAATATTTGTGTAAATGCAATTGAAAGTAAAAAATTTTTTAAGTGTTCAATTAATACACAGTAGATCACAAAAAAATTGGTCTTCAAGAATTAGCATGGCTACGGATTTCAAAAAATATTTAAAATAACATTTTTACTTAAAAAATAGAAAAATAATTTCATTAAGAAAAAATTTTGAAAGTTTTTGTGAAAGTTGAGAGATTTTTTTTTAAATTCAAAATTGATTGAAAATTTTAAAAAATAATTTTTTACAAAGTCAACATATGATGTATAGATCCGAAAAAATCATTTTGTTATCGAATTTTTAAAATTAAAAATAAGATTTTATTTTTAAATTCGTGGACAATTAAAATACTGTTAGAAAAAATCTAAATTTTTTTGTAGAAATCGAGAATAGAAATTTGAGATTGTATAAAAATTTTCAACTTTAAATTTATTCTTTAAGTCTGAAGATAAAATAAATATTCACAGAGAGAAATCTTTAGAAAAATAATATTTTAAAATTCAAAGACACTTTAAAAATTCGTATATAAATTATACTGAGTTCTAATGATTGTATTTGAATCCTGAAAAATCGGATCTATTAAAATAATATTTTTATTTATTTTTAAAATTTAAATTTTAATTTTGAATTAAAAATTATGAAAATTCGAAACAATATTTAAAAAATTTTGTAAAATACTCAGTGGATGAACAACATAATTCTGCATCGAGTAAAACTAGAAATACAATTTTTTTCACTAAAAAATTAATCAAACTGAATTTTCTAAGATAACAAGAAAATAATGTTAATTAAGTAAAAAAGGAAAAAATATTAATCAGTGCATTCATATGTAATAACAAAAAAGATCAATTTAAAACAGATTTAGGAACCCAAAATAAATTCCTATCTACTGGATTGATTAAAAATCTTGGAGGAATATAGTTTTTTGGCACTTTTCTAAGTTGCCCCCTGTGATTTTTAATATACCAGTTTAAATTATCAGGATAACTATTTTTCTTTTGACGTAAGTATGAAATATCAAGTTCTAATTTTTTAACTAAGTTTTTCAAGTTATCATTCTCATTCTTCAAAACATTAGAGTTATCA
>JBBMKF010475278.1:0-10217 GCA_037834155.1 Curcuma caesia | reverse complement strand
ATATACTATTGGATCCGGTGGTGAAAATTATAGTCTTTCTTCCTCATATTTGACAACAATGATGACGACGACGTATATCTTTATTTTTATTTTTCTTTCTACCTAAAACATCATCTCTTCTTTATCTACGATGTTTGAATTCTCTAGTAGATAAGTGTTAGGTGTTATCGTTTAATTATATTCGGTGCTATCATTTTTTTTATTTTCAATAATAGAAAGTACTCTTATAATTTAGTTGTTAAAGTGCTCCCTCTATAAGTGAGTGTTATTTTTCATTCTCTTAGATGCTGGTAGGTGTGGCATTTAAGTAAGCTTGCAATCAAGCCGGCCAAAGCATTCATAATTGTTTCAAAGATATTTTATGGCTCATGGCATGGGCTGAATTTAAGCAAGCATTTATGTAATGTAACTTAAAAACATCTATGGTAATGTCCTCATCATTCTTTGTAGACGTTGACTTGTAAAAATGGTCTACTGATGATTCTTAAATGTAGGGTTGACTTGGGCTTAGGCATCCTTCCCATACAATTTATCAGTTGGAATTATAAAGCATCAGGTGGTTCAGCACTGTCGATCGTACATTATAGACAATAAGCAGCACTTCATAGACAGTTTAGACTGAATAATTCAACAAAAAAAAAAAACATAAAATCCAACATGAACACAACAGATGGTCAAAAGCAAAAGCAGAAGAAAATTTATTATTTATTGAACAGACTGTTGCAACAATTTGGATTCTGCTGGCACTAAAAGAATAGCAAGCGAAGAAACAAACGAATAAAACTTTAGAATTGGAACAGCATTTGACAGAGCTTGTTTTGGTATCGAACTGCCTCATCTTGTTATGTCTAAAATGCGTCTAAGAAAATATGAAGAACCTGCGTCTGAGAACTGGAAAACATGGTGGAAAATATCAGCTTTGTTTTGCATGTTCTTCCCTTGAAACGGATGGACGGGGGGCAACACTGCCAGTTGTTGGCCTGAAGAATTAGCGAAAGATTAACTAGTTTCCACGTCAAGTAGTTCCGAGTGAAGATAAAAGCTTACAGGCCAACGAGAACTTTGAAGGTGTCATAGATCCCCCATTGTGCTCCTGTCAAAGTGCCAATCATCACGATGCGAAGGAGAAGACCACGCGTAAAAAGGCCGTGCAAACCAAGCTGTCTTACAGCCTGCAAGAGAAAAGCACTCGACCTCAGAGGCACAACTTGAATCGTAGCAAGAGTATTTGTGAGAATGATTACTAACATCAGTGATAGTAGCTTCTTTTGTATTGTTCAGAAAGGAGACGAGGTTGTCGGCAGGGTGAGAAACTACAGCACACAATACTCCGGCCATATAGCCACCAGCAAAGCTCACAGCCAGCTGTAGTGGTTTGCTACATTCATCCTTTGGTTTGGGAATGACATGCTTGTATATCATTTCAACAATCGTCTCAAAAGAAGCAAATTTCATCATTGTGTCTACAAAGGTTTCCATGAATTCATATGCATGCTACAAAACTTTGCTTTGTTTTGCTAATAGTAGCTGAGGCAGAGAAATAATACAATGATTGATTACCATCTTCAATTATACTTGAAGAACCACAAGAAGCTACTTGTTTTAATATAAAAAAGAAAATAATAATAATAACCAAGAATGACCTAGGTACACAACTGACCTTGATTCCTTGCTGTACGACCAAATCGTTTATAACTAAAAAAATGCAGCATATTGAACAAGACTCTCATATCAATGAGGCATTTGGGAGGATTGCGAAGGGGGGTGTAATTAGGTTGAGGAATCATGGAATAAGCTACAGATTTGCCCTGAGAATTATGAAAAACCAGGAACATAAGCTAGTGAATTAACAGAGAAGGCAAAGAACCAATAAAGAAAAAGGTGAATTTCAATCTGGGAACAACTTTCAATGAAAAATGGAAAATTGACTGAAGGAAAAACAAAGCAAAACAAAACCACAGTGAAAATGAATAGACAAATGGAATGTATTAGTTTAGCTCCAAGCTACAAGAAAAGAAAAAGGTAGGACCATGATGAATTTGGGATTTAGATATTTTTCTTATAGAGTGGCAAATTTCAATCTGGGAACAAACTTTGTGAACGTCATTGAATATATAGTTTGTTTAAGATAATTAGGAAGCAAAGTATGACAGAAATCCAGTTAACTCACAGCTGGCACTAAGATTTTCAAGATTTCAAAGACATGAAGGGGACTGACTGAGTGCATATGCAACAACAAAGATGATTTCATATTAAATAATAAAGATATGAAATTAGTTCCTCTAAAAGACATTCATTATCAAAGTCCTGAAAACAATCAAAATTTTGTTTCACTAGATCACCCACTCATAATAGCAACTTTAATCCAACATAGCTCACCCTGTTTGGATTTGTTTACATATCAGATTAGCAAGTTACAAAAAAATGTAGAAGAGATATATGTATAGCATGTATGTATTTTATGTGACAAACATAGCTGAAAATGAATTAAGTGTGCTTACAAGGAATCTGACGTCCCCATAGTGGAACTAGTCCTTTGTAAAGTCTGCAATCTCAATGCAATAATAAACAAATCAATAGTTGAAGGTACCATTTCAAAGCTAACAAATAAGCACTCTGACAAAGCCGTACCCTGGAATACCTTCTGATACAACAAACTTGGGAAGACCATCTCTCAAACCTTTAGCAAACCCTGGTTGAGTTTGGATCCTGACCTTCACTGCCTCCATGGGGCAAAGAGCTACAACAGCAATTACTTCAGCAGAAGCAGATCCCGCAAGGTAAATGAGAGCCTTATGCTTTGATGCATGCTCTGGTCCAGCAAGCTCTGAGTATAACTTCTTGAAGAACTCATAAAGTCCAAATTTGCATCCACCCTGGGCACTATAACCAAGCAAAGTTGGCACCCAACCCTTGAAAAAGCCTCTAAAACCTTGCTCTTTGAACAAAACGCTAAACCCTCCCAAGATGTTCTTGTACTTTACTGGATCAATCTGACTTTCACAAATGGGGAGGGAAAATGTCAATGAAGTTTGTTGCTGATCAAATATATTAGTAACTGAAATTCTATCTAACAATTTAAGAAACAGAATGCAACCAGCATCACAACAACAACAACAACAAAGTATTTATCTCACTAAGTAGAGTCGGCTATATGGATCCTCTTAGGCTATTGGATTCGATCTCCTACTATATCCTCATTTATATTTAATCTCCGGCATAATGAATACACTTCGTCATTATTAATCCCAAGATTAGATAAAGGAGGAGAGTTGTGTTAGGTTGTCAGCCAATGTAAAACATAGGCAAATGTGATGTATGGATTCATCAAACTATTACGCTAATGCAACCATGTATGACTGGATAGTGCAGAAATTTAGCTGACCACAACACTAACCAAATTGGAAAAAATTTAACTGTTATATAAAGCAAGAATGCAGTGAGTTCAGATCAAATCCTAATATAAAACTTGAACAAACGACAACCCAAACCCAACAATCATGATTTTGACGAACAGACATAATGATATCTTTAAAGAAGAAGGTTCTAACTTTTTCATACTAACTGTTTTATAGTGATGAAAGAAGTAGAGTGCACTCTCAGATCATTATGTCCGCTCAACAATTTCTTTAGAAACTACTACTTCATCTCCAGGTATTTCATTTTGCAGATCATAAATATGCGCAGAACTCGATCATATACAGTAGGCCCAAACATTACTTCATTCAAACTGGTTTATATCTTGATCTCCAAGATCCATCCAAACTTAACTCGTTAATTTCTTGATCTTCGGGTTTGAAACCAAGCGACGGAGCAAACAACACTAAATAATTCGAAATCTTCCATAATCGCTTCGTCAGTCCACCAAATTAGAACCATGAAAGGAACCCTAGCCCCAACACAAAAATTCAAGAACCTTACCTGCATATTGCACTTGACGAGATCAAGCGGGGTGACGGCCATATGAGTAAGGCCACAACTGGCGATGCCGCCCAATGTACAGGCAGCGTAGTAGAGAGGCGAATGCATCTCGATTTCCCTATGTTCCCTCGGCGGCTCGAAGAAGAACGAACCACGCAGCTGGGAATTCTCCCCGAAATCCGAATCCATATGCATCGATCCGGAGGGAGGGCTCCAGCTTCGAATCCTCTCCGCGCCCGACGATACGACGGAGGAGACGGAGAAGAGGAAGTCATGGAGGGCCGAGTTGGGAGAGCCTCCGGAGTGTCCCATGGACGGGGCCCAATTTCTTGAACCAGGAACAGGCCTTCGGAACTGACCGGATCGGCCCACCGATGACGGCACTCTCGTCGGCGACGGCAACGGCGACGGCGACAGCGGTGCGTGGAAGAGATTTAGAACATTATAACGACAATGCCACTGTCACGAGGGCGAGAGAAGGGCGAGGTGGTAGTTTGCTAAAGGTAGGAGGGTAGTTTAGGTAATAAACAAGTGTATTGGACCGCTTTGCTACGGCATCGGCTTCGATCAAATTGAGGCCGCGGAATCGAGCGGGAAGGCATTACGTCGCAGCACGCCACTGGTTGAAATTGTGGGTCCACGTTTTAGAGTACCTGGGCCGGCCCATTTCTCAAATGGCCGGTATAAAATTGGAGATGTCAAATCCCAAATTAGAAGAATAATGAAGACCAAATGAGGGTTAATTTAATTTAGAGCTCAAATTAAATCAAATATTTAGTCGTATGAATGTTGAAAAATGTAAATGAAAAATAAATAGAAAATAGACTCTAATGTATATGAGAGTTTAGTCCTATATAACATGTCGATGTTGTGATTCAACTCACTCAAAATTTACTTAACAAATCTTCTTTTAAGTCATTCTTTTGCTCTTATCATTTTTAAGAGCTTAAAAGTTTCGAATGCCAGCTAGGACTACAATTTAAAATCCTCCTGTTCCGAATCAAAGATCGTTGTATTTTAGTAGATAATTGTTAATAATTTAAAAGCATATAATTGTGTGACAGAAGGAGTCTAAATTGAGGTGATTAGATGCTCCATAATATTAAAGTGTATCGACTAAAACTATAACAATTCTATTTTCATTGGCAACGACAACATTTTATCAATGTATTTTCATTTTTATTTTGTTCAACAATTTCCAATAATGGCAATATATCAAGATCAGTTTTAATTACATTGTCCAAGAGCACGCATCGAACTCGCAAGCAGATCCAGATCCGTTTCGACACCCCAACCCCACCCGTAGGGAGTTGATACGAATATTTTTATTAATATTTCTAATGTATTACACGCAAGAGGGTAACAAGCGGATCCAGATCCGTCTCCACATCCTAACCTGTAGGGAGTTGATATGAATATTTTTATTAATATTTCTAATGTATTACATGCAGGAGGGTATGTCTGACTTCGTCAGGATTCGAACCATTACCCTCTTATGTAATTCTGCTACGTCGTAACCAACTCAGCTAACTCCCGGGGGCCAATCAACTCAACTCAAATGTAGTATAAGGAGTTAGAGGTGAGCAAAACGTGATAGATAACAAAATTAATTTAACGTCAATGATTGAGTCCGTTTCTTTATTATTATTATATATTTTATTTTTAAAAATCAAATACTTAATATTATTGATTCGATTTATTTTATTTTTATATAAAAGTTTGATCGGTTTGGTTCAGTTAGATAAAAAAAATTAATTTATTATATTTCAATTTAAATGACTTGATTATTAACCGATTATTCACCTCAGTGGAGTTATCAATAAAATAATATGGGCCCGTTGGAGGATTCATTATGTCGATAGAGGATAACTTAATACAATATTTATAGCTTAAGTTTTTAGTGAGCTGAGGAAGAGTGGGTTCCTTTGTCGGGTTGAAAAGTTGTTGGTTAAGGAATTAAAAGGGCATAAGATGTCTCCTTTTTTGCTATGGATAAGTTACGAGGAAAAATTTTAGTTAGATTGTCTCATTTAATAACTCCCATTTGCAATGGAAAAAGACTATTTTTCATATAAATTTATTATTTTCTATTGGAATTTTCATATAAATTTATTATAAATTAACAAGTTAAACTTGATTAATAAACACAATCTCTTTAGTATATATTCAATTTTACCTCAGTCATTGGTTGATTTGTTCCATTCAAATGTTCAATATTGACTTCGGACCCACAATTTCACTAGCATATCGCGGATCTAACTCATTCAATTCTTTCAAGCCAATCAATTTATTTGAATGATTAACATAGTTTCACCTCTTGAGTCTTGAAAATTAAAATTTTAAGAGGTGGGCTTTCTAATAGGTTTGCATGATTATGTTTAACTATTTCGACACATAGAGGTCAAGTGCATTTTAAAAATAATTTTTATTTATAGATTTTTCCATAAATATAGTTTCGAAGTTTATAGTAAATCTAAAAACTAGGCCAGATCAAATACAATTTAATATGAACTCACTTTAATTTTAATATCAAATCCAATCAATTTGCACCTAGGCCAGATCAAATATAATTCAAATCCTACAATGCCAAATCTATCTTCTGTAACTTTGGATCCACCTTTATATACTATTTATGGCAAAAGCTGATATAGCGAACCAATTTCACCGGCATCCCTTCACTAGATCTCACAAGATCTATGGACTTAGTAATTTGGACAGGGCACGTACTTAATCGCACGCGGGGCAAGATATATGCTGTCAGTTCTGGTCGGTACGTCGAGTCAACGTGTCGATCGATGAAGGGCGGGGACCGCACATGTCGTGTACGGTCAAATCTAGTGAGAATCTGACTACGAGATTCGCCAGTGGGTGGGTCTGTCCTCCGCCGCCGTCGTTTTCGAGGTACGTAAGGCCTACCGGCCCGGACGCCACACGCCGTTTACCAAATTTTAGATTTCATAAATACGCGTGACATTATCTACGTGGCATCATGTTTAGATTTCATAGATCTACTGTATGCAAATAAGATTTATTTTACTAAACCATCTAAATAAGTTTTAATATTATTAAAATCATAAATTTAATTTTTATAATATCCAAATTATGTATCATATTTTTAAATAATTTTTAAAACTTTAAATTATTCTAAATCAAAATAATATATATTTGAAAACTTTTTAATATATATATGTCTTTGAATTTGAATTCAATATTATAAATGAAGAATGTTAAAATTTAAATTTATAAAAAATTAATAAAATTTATCACAGATTTATTATAAGACTTGGGATAATAATATTCATTAATCAACACCACTTATAAATTTTTAGGGCTCTCCTTATTTGAAAATATTAAATATTAAATTTTTAAATGATGTAAATCTATTAGTCAAGATGAAACATAGACATAGAGAACTCCAAATTATTTCAAATATAAATTAATATAATTTTAAAGAGATTAGTCAAATATAAATTAATATAATTTTAAAACTCTCTTTAATATATTTATGCTCTCAGATCTGAATGAATGTGATAGCATAAATTGAGAATAATGAATTTTGGATTGACAGAGTAAAAATTTGAAAATGTACTCTTATTTCAATTTATTATTCTCAATCCAAGGTCATAACAAATTAAGAAGATTTTTAAAATAAAATAATTTTAATTTAGAGTGATTCATAATTTTCTAGATTCATCAGTCATTTTTGTTCGACCCATAAAGAAAGAAGAGGAATATTTCAAAAATATAGTATGTGATTCGAATATTATAAAAGTTAGATACTTGATTTACATAATACTGAAACTTACTTATGCGGTAAAGCAAAATGACAAATAAGATCTATAAATTGCACCGGTCCATTTGCCAACAAAAAGCAAGTATTTCAAAGTTGACATATCTATTTTAGTTGAAAATGAAAATGTTTATAAGAGGGGTTAGCGTAAGTAGTGTCTAAGTTTGACCAGTGCTACTCAAGTGTAGTGATCTGTTGTGAAGTGGATGAGATCGGATCGAATCTTCAATTTCTTAGGGCATCTACAACGTTAGTGTGTTAATAACACTAAAAAAAAAATACATGTGGTAGGTCCACTACCACATGAACGTGTTCAATACATTGAACGCGTTCACGTGGCTCTCTCCTTCACATCATCCAAGAGATGCCGTTGAACACGCATTGCAGATAGCCTTAGCTTGATGCAACCTATTGGCTTTCGTCAACCGAATAAATGATTTGATGAGTTAGTGATGACTTGCAATCACCTCCTTGAATCTCACAAAAGCGAGTGAGGATACTTGCAGTTATGAATGACGACATAATTGAATTAGTTACTATAAGACAACCTTATTGAATTGAATAATAAATTTTAATGAAATTGAGATAATGATCAATTATAATTTTTTAATTTACCTCTTTCATAAAATGAACCAACTGCTAAGGTAACAAATTTTACATCTTACTATTGGAATAGATAATCTCGTCAACCATCCATTCATTATTTTATAATAAATAAGTAGAAGAAATAAAAATATTGAATTCATCCTTTTTATCATTTGCAACGCTCGATCGAATGCCCCAAAACGGAAGGTTTCCGCCATTGCCAGGGTAGTTGGAGCTCGAAAGCCGTTTGCTCAACGAGCGCGATGGAGGAAGAAAAGGTGAGGGAAATCCAAGAATATCGATAAAGCTGGGGAAAAGGAAGGGGGGATTGTGGAAAGTGGCGATGGTGGAGGGGCCATGGGCGGCCAGAAAGGTTCCAAAGCGGAGTGAGAGTGGAGGAGCAGAGATAAGCTCGCCTTTCGTCGGCCTACAAATACCCGCCTCCGCCGTCTCCTCCTCCCTCATCCGTAAGCCTCTTCCTCCGCGAGGGATCTCAAGCCACTCCAGCTTAAGAACCCTCTCTCGGAGTGGAGGCTTGCTGGTGAAAAAGAGAACAGAGCGAAGCAGCTCTCTGTTTTCTTCACAAAGTTTTTCTTGTAGAATCGAAGATGGCGGTAGCTGTGATTCAAACGCCCCTTCATCTCTCGGGGAAGTTCTTGCAGCCGTCGGTACAGGAACGCATTGGTGACGGAGACGATGGTCGGCGACCGGGGCAGATCGACGTTTGGAGTGGAATCGATAAGCCGGTGGCGGCGCCTTATGTTCACCCTCTGGTGAGGCGATCGTCGAGCTCGATGAGCTCGGAGAGCCTTCAGATATGCACGGAGAGCCTTGGGTCCGAGAACGGCTCCGACGACTTCGCCGACCGTGGCTATGGAAGAGTGGAGGTGGAGGGGGAGGAAGAGAGGAAGGAGATTGAGTTCGCGGAAGAGAAGGTGGAAGAAACAGAGGAGTCCCCGTCCACGCGCCGCCGGGGGACAGAGCTCGCTGCCGTGAACTACCTATGCTCGTCCGTCGGCAGGAGGTCGCCGCCGAGGTTGTTCCCGCCGCCTCTGACCTCCATCTCCCACCGCGACGGGCCGTGCCTCCACATGGTGAGCCACCGCCGCGACGGCCGCCTCCTGGTCGAGGCCGTTCCCGTGCCGTCGAGGAATTATCTCCACGCCAGACGCGAGGGCGGACGCCTGCTTCTCTCCATTGTCGGATCAATCGCGAACTACGGCGACCAAAATGAAGAAAAGAAAGCGGCGGAAGTTGCTAATCCCGACAAAGAAGCGGAAGCCGAGGAGGGGGAAGAAGAGGCGCTGGTTGAAGAGGAGGACGAGGAGGAGGAAGAGGAAGTCGAAGTGGTCGACCGGGGAACCATGGTGGAGGTCAAAGTGAGCACACAGCCGCAGCAACAGAGCACCGGCGCAGCCGCCAAGAAAATCCTCCGCTCGTCCCTCGTCATCAACAAGTTCGTGGGAGGAACACCGGAAAACAAAATCTGCACTTATCCAATCCAACCAGAAAGCCTGCCTCTCCGGCCGACGACAGCCACCGCCGCAGCCGCGGCGGTGGCCGACTCCACCATAAGCGCCTCGAGCGAGCTGGAAAGCATGGTGGGGCCGGCGGCTGACCAAGCGCCGCCGGAAAGCTCGCTTCTGTTCACGTCCAAGCGTCGGAACCGAGAGGCGATGCTGCTCAGCATGCGTCGGTGCAGACAGTTCTGGCGGCCGCTCTTCTTCTGGGAGCCCTGTTCCATTGCCACCTCCTCTTGAGGTCATCAGCTGCTGCCTTCTATTTATTATTATTATTATTATTATTATTATTATTATCTACTTCAACATTATATATTTATCTATATATTTATTTAAGTTTGATAATTAATATATTTATTAATATCGTTGAGATGGTATTTGGCGATTAAACAAGTAATTAG
>JBBMKF010475267.1:0-10218 GCA_037834155.1 Curcuma caesia | reverse complement strand
GATAATTATTATCTGTATATATTAGTTAATATATCTTCAATTAGCTAATTGTCAATTAGCCTAATTATAGTTTCCTTCGTTGGATTCTTTCCTTAGAAAGATTCCTAATTTATATATAAATAGACCTCATCGTATGTAAAGAAGATATATGAAGTGAGAATTCTTTTGGTTATTTCATTTAACATGGTATCAGATCCGATACGTTTCTCTCACCCTAATTTTTCTTTTTTTCCGCTGCCTCAATGTTAATTTGTGAAACCTTCTTCTCTTCCTCGAATTCCGTGCTTTTGTGAAGCCTCCTTCGTTCCGTGCTATCTTCCTTTGGTCCGATCGTTGTTTGAGCGAATCAATCTCTTCCAGCAGTCTCTACCAACTGCTTGCAACGTTCCGATGTCGCGGCAGCATATCGAAAGCGTCGTTCGTGTGCAGAGTTGTCATGGATTGTGTATGAATTGATTGCTTAGGGTTCCCCCTCGCAACTTCTTATATTGACTTATCCGGACACCTAGAACTCTTTCCGGGCGCCTCCACGTCATCTTGTCGATCCGCTCTTGATGTTGACTTAACATCTTCGGATGCTTGTATTCTTTCCGGGTGCCTATAATGCTGACGTGAAGATTGCTAGGTCAACTTTGACTCTGCCGCACCTTATCCTTCTCTGGACGCCTAGTGCCTTCCGAACGCTTAAAGCCTGAGGTATCTCTAACCACTCCTGGCTCATCACCTCATCTGCCTCGCTGACTCGATTAGCTGACATCCGGACGCTTAGACCCAATCTGAGCGTTTGAACTATCCAATCGTCCGGATCCATAGGGGCGCTCGAAACCCAAAGTTTCGGTCCCTTAATTTCCTACATCACAGAGTTAGCACAAATACATATGACAGAAAACTTGGATAGTTTTCCAATTGTCTGATCTTAACTTTTAGATTTCCAATGAAATCCTAGGTCAGACCAACGCCTACTATTTCCTTTAAGAGAACACGTCCTCACCTACTCCTCTCAAGAGAGATTACCTCTACCAACCATCCAATCCTCCAGACCTAGTTGGACTTTTGCTCAGCATCTGATCCTCAACCCCCAAAACTTTCCTCCGATATCCGATTCTCGCTGACTCATCGCTCCTCTAGACGTCCAATCTACTGACCTACCTAGATTTCCTGCCTAGTACTTTGATCTGTCAAGTCTTCCTGCTCAATCCACCCTTTGCCTATTGCTCCAGACTAGGAATTCCTTACTCAGCCTCAACTAGAACTTTTCCTGTGCTACTTGCACACTTACTTTAGCTCGTTAGTACACACTACAACCTTAACTTGAATCATTTACCATGATCAAAATATCAATTCGATTATCTGGTGCTCTCCACCAACAGTCGAACTGCTCAATATGTCGAGAGGTTGGTATGTCAGGAAGTCAAGAGATTGGGCTAACTCAAATTAACTCGAGAACTCGAGGTGAGACCACGTAAGTGTATCCTATTGACCTGGAGCAACTAGATACCGACAGTATCACAAGTCCCCCTCCAAGTTGAATCGAGGAGCAATAGTCATGCGAGACTTGAATAATGTGTAGAGGACAACAAGATGTAACTGCCAAACTGAAGAGGTTGCCTGCTGGTTGCAAAACTAGAAGGGCAAAGACAAACGATTACTAATGAAAATTATATAAACATAACCAAACCCAGTACAAAGATGCCGACTCTAGAGCAAGGCTAATGCAAAAACTTGATCCGCGACTAAGTCCTAGTCGGGAGAGTAAATGACAACTTGGCTTTTGGAGAGAAGAGAAAGGATGTTGATGGACGCCTCTATCCCTAACAGAGAGAAAGTCGGTGGCTGCTCTATCCTTGATAGAGGGAAGTAGTAGTCGATGGACACCTCTATCCCTAACAGAGAGAAATTTATAGATATACTTGAGAATTTCTAGAAGCACTTCAAGGAGACAAATACTAAAATTATCATTATAAATGGATAGAAGCAATACTGCACAAATTAGTAAATCGATAATATGAATGAATTTTAAAACGAGATAAAGAAGAAGTTGTGATCATTCAGAGAAACTAAAGTTCCATCTTAAGTCCATGGGTTTAAGAGACTAAGTATCGATCCCAAGATTTAAGAATTGGAAGAGATATAAGTACCCATTAAAGCAACCTACTGCAATGGCATGGTTTGGGGATATACTACTTCATAGCCATCATAGCATGTTACACTAATGACTCCAGGAAGAACATAGCTAATTTTACTTTGAGGAGTTCCATATTTCAATTGCTCTACAAATTGTAAACACAAAGCCTGAAGCACTTGCAACTCCACTTACGTGCCCCCTGTTACAAACTTTTTGGGTGGTGGTGAGATTGATCACCCCTGATCGATCTCCTTGTTGGGTTATGATTTTTGAGAAAAAATATGAGACTTGTGCTTCGATTGAATAGTACAAGAACATCAAAGTGGTTGTTGTTGTTCTTTCCTTCAATCTTCACATCTTTGACCTCAATGTTTTTCACTCGTTTTCCAACAGACAACGTCAAATATTCCGATCTAAGAAATCTCACTGCGATGATGCAATGATAAAAATCCCCCCGCAATGAAGAGTGATGATATTGAAGTCTTCTCCTTGCTTTTTTCTCATGACGTGACATAGTCGATCCTACGCAAAATAATACGCATCAAAGAGCTCACCGAGAGTTACCCTAATGAGGCCTCACCGATGCCTAAATCATCATAGAGCTCTAAAAGAGTATAATAGAAAGACGTAATGGAGTAAAGAAGAGAGTGATAATAGTTGAGATTAGATCATACCCGTCTTAGAGAGTCTTCTCCCTTTTCCTAAAGAGAAGCCTAAGAGATGCATCTTATGGAGAGAAGCCCAAGAGACACCTCTTTAAAGGGTGCCCTTGTAATCACTATGTCCCTTCATATTAGTAACCGTTGTGTCCCTTCATGAGCTAAGAGATTGAGAGGTCAACAACTTAGAAAGTTGGCAGATCAGGAAGTCGAAAGATCGACAACTCAAGAGGTCGGCAAGTCGGGAAGTCGAAGTGTTCGCCAGGTCGAATAGGCTCGGCCGATCAACAGACCAGGAGGTCAAGAGGTTGGACTGGTCGACAAGTCGGCCAGTTAGAGTGCTCGGCAGATCGGATCGACTGGACCGGTTGGATCGGCTCAGCCGGTCGGAGGTTGTTAACACGCCATGTGGAGTCTATGTTGATCGGGTCAAGGGACTCCTACATGTACTCTCTATTGACCGAGTCAAGGGCTCGCCACATGGAACCTTGTTTACCTCCACATCACTATCCATCCAGTACGGAGGTTGGATTGAGTGAGTGCATGCAACCACCCACTATCTACTAGAGTGATCTCTTAGTATCAATCCAATCCTAGCTCCACTATAAGGAGGTATTAAATGACACGTCTGTATTCAATTTTATAATCCCCTCACAAGGAGCCTTCTAAATTCCATCATAAACTAGTATGGTTTGTGGCATCATCAATTTGGCATAATTCAAAGCTGAATTAAATATATTGGCCTAAGTATGTTCTTCTTTGTATACATTTTGCCAATTGAGGTCCTCGCCAATTATTCCTCTTACTTGCATTAATCTTTGAGTCTGTTAATTTTCCATTCTAATAATTTTCTTCCTTAATGCGGATAAGATTTGTATAGCTGACCCCTAAAAGAAAACACAAATGATGACCAATTATTTTCTTTCTCCCATTAGTCCTAATTTGAATGTTCCACTTTGTTGACTTCATTGATACAACACCTTCAGGAGTTTCTTTCTTGGCCATGCTAACTTTTGTTTAAATGAATCTTTTCTTAAACATCTCTCTCACTTTTCTTGTTCTATATGACATAGAACAGGATAGGGAGGACAATTCTATTCATACTTGAGCAAGAAAACACACTGTATAAAAGTTGTGTACCAATTTTTGGTTCTATTTTGTAATTCTTTAGAGATCATATTATGTATTAGCCTTGGAGATGCAAAGTATATGGATAAGTTTTCTCTCGTAATACTGAAGGGCATACAGGAAGAACAGTTAACTTGGACTATTTCTCGACCCAGAAAACCATTGAGATGTTTCTTCTATGGAATTCTTCATATTTATTACCAGAAAAATTAATTAGATTGCACGACTCAATTCACTCGACCATTAAATGCAACATAGACTGACCCAACATTGTTTGTATATTGAGCAAATACTAAATTAAACTGCAAATACCAACATGGTCCACAGAAGAAAGTAAATAGGGGGCATTACAGAAGATACATCAAAAGGAAAAATGAACTGAACAATTTAGAATTCAAGAGCACATTTCTTATCGGAACAACAGAAGATGAAAAAACCATTATAGCATGGTTGATTTGCAAAATCACCATATATTGATACTGTATATGCCAATTTAAAGTACATGGATACTAACCTGCCAAAAAAGAATCCTTTGCGTAGCAGCACCAGTTGGATTACCTTCGGGCCACATAGGAATTACAATATAAGCAGAGAACCTCTGATTTGCTTTGATTTTGTCTGCTATCTTAAGGGCAATTTCAATGGGTATCAAATTATTAGCACCTGCAAGAAATGAGCAGTAAAGAATAAATATAATAAACAAATAATTTAATAAATAAGTTGAATCTAAACCACAAAAATAACATTGGTGTTTAATACAAAAATATTGGTAAATCAAAAAGTCAACTCCCTTGCAAAATATAAATGCACAACATGAATATTAAGGAAAGGCAGTATGCAGGGTAAAAGGCTCAACCGGATGTGGTAATAGTTTTTAAATCAGTATTAATCAGATATTTTCACTGAGAAATATGGAGATATCAGCTTAATATTTGATAGAACCTCATGCCACCATCTACAACTGCAAGTAAATGTGCATAAAATAATGTTATCGTAATTCATTTGAACTTTTTCTCTAGCCAATAATTGCTTATTTAAGCTTCCCATAAATCTGAAGGGACAGAAGTTCCATGGAGAGAGTTAATTAATAGTTACCATAAAGTTCATGTAGTAACAGTGGGATATCATTTTCTTTTATGTAGTTACGTCTAAAACGATGTATACATATTCGTAAGCGGCTCTGATACCACTGTAGAAATCTTATGCAAAAAATCAAAAATAAACGCAGCGGAAAAATAGATCCCTCCAGAGATCCATGCGAATATAATATACATGCTTGTTATATAGTTGTCACATTTGTTGCGTGAACGTAAAAATTCCGACAGCAACTTCAATTCAACAGATCTCAACACGATCAAAATAGTTGTGCCTCTTTGGTATCCACACGAATATGTCCTTCGTTCGTCGCACAAACTCAGCTTTCGGAGAAGAACCACCTTCGTTGTGCTAGCAACTTGGATGGTTTGGCCAAGAAGAGAATAAGAGGAGACTAGAAAAATGATCGTCCATGAAAATGCATCAAAGATGACTTTTTGTACTCATCCAATAAATACAAAAGGTCATCCAATGAATACAAAAATTAATCCAATGAATACAAAAGGTTTGCCTTTGCTCTCCTTTTCATCAATGTTCCATTAATCTCTATTAATGAACATTAATCCTCTTTACTAGTTGAGTCTAATCCAATAAGTTTAATTCGGATAAGACTCAATCCAATAATCCAATAGTTGGATTCATTTGAGTCTAACTCGAATTAAACTTAACCCTATAATCTTAAGGCCCATCATATTTTAGTCAAACTAAAATAAATTCATCTCCAAATCAACATGTTCTTTGTTTGTGATCCAATAAGTTCACATAAGGTTAGCAATGCATCTAAAACAAATAACATTTTAGATATAAGCAATGAGTGGTATCTAGCAATACATCATTGCTACCAAAGTGATGAGAATGTCGAGATCCGACCTAAAATTTCTGTGTCTATTATCTTGTATAACTTTATCCTTCTATACTAAACATCTAGATTGAATCATGAGGCATAGACCGTGTCATCCCCTTATCAATCTTTGTGTTTTTTAATCTCCAAATAGATTCACTTAACCAAATGCGCTCAATATCTCATATTGATTTATTTGAATATGGTCATGCATTTTAGTAGTCCTACTTAATCAAGGGGCCCACAGATATCACTTCCGTCATATAGAAGGAATAGATCTCATTTACATCACTCACATCCCTCCGAATAACTTATTGGATACCCAGTAATTGACTTTATAGTCCACGTTATTACAGGTGATATTTACCGATACTAAAGTACGTAACTCCTTATATAGAAAACTATAATGACTTCAGGTTTAAAAACTATTTATAGTCACTATGAGAATGTTTATGACACTCATATAACAAACCATAAAATATTCTCATGGCAGATCAATTCAATATATATTTTCTAATATATACTTATGTGTCAACTTGATATCTTATATTCATGACTTATGAGATTAAGTCATCAATTGACCTACATGCTAGTCTCAACGTATTAATATTGCCCTTGTATATTAAAGTTTGACTATTATAGTTAAGAGTAGTATTCTATATATGTCTACAGTCTCCCACTATCAATTCAACCAATTGATATATTGTAGATTAGAACCTACTACACTAGGATATTATTATACTTATTCATCTGACACAGATCTAAAGTAAATATAACAATTATAAACTGTCTTTTATTAATAAAATATGATACAAAAGTTTCCTTATCAATCATCTCATGATTGGCTCTAAGGACTAACACTAATTGATTGCACGTTCGGTTGCCATTCAGGGTAGACTTTCAAGCAAATATTCAATGAATAGATCTATCAAACTATTGTGCTAATGTCAAATTATTCTCCGAAAAAAACGCATTGTAGGATCCGATTGTAACATTTGGTAAGAACCACTACATCTCTATAAGAACTCGGGTATAATATTAAATATATAAGTGTTCACATCAAGGTTTAAACTATCGAGTCGTGTCAAGGTTTCGGTCCCAGATCGGAACGATACAATTTTAGTAGCATATAGTACTATGCTAGAATAATTTCAATATTTTTAAAATATAAAATATATTAATTAAAAATAAAAAATATTTAATCTAAATATTTAAAAATAAAAAAATAAAATATTTTTAAAAAATAATAAGATAATTTTATGAGATTTTAATTAAGCCTATTTAAATTATCTCAATTATAATTAGGAGTTAATTAAAATGATTAACCTAGGTTATTATTTAAACTTAAGTTTTAAAAAAAATCCAGTTTTCGCGCGGCTCGCACGATACCTCTAGACAGTATCCCAATCAGAACGTTGGTGCTGATGTCGGTCCACTAGCAGAACAAAAACTTTCGCCAGTATCGAGTGAAACAGCTCGAAATTGCAATCCACATTACAGAGTCCGACTATAACTTATCGATAAGGACCGCTATATTTTCATGAGAAAATAGGTGTAGTGTTAAATATGCAAGAATTCTTACACTATAAATTGGCTAAGAATAAATATTATAGAAAACTAATTATCTAAGATTTAGAACATGAAATCTAAGAACGCTCACTGAAAATGTCAGAGATAGTAGATACAATGATTAAGAGAAGAATTAGTATTCTATATGTACAAGAGATAAAATGGATAGGAGAAAAGACAAAATAATAGAGAATTTGAGTTTTAAATTATAGTACAAGGAAGAAGTAAAACAAAAAATGGAGTAGGTATTATTGTAGATAGTTCACTAAAGTATAAAGTAGTAGGAATAGTTAGAAATGGGGATATGATTATAGCTCTCAAACTAGTAGTGGCAAAAGAAACATTTAATGTAATTAGCATATATGCACCTTAAATAGAATTAGATGAAAACACCAAATCTAGATTTTAGAACGATCTAGATGAGGTATTATAAAATATTCCGCCAAATTTTAATAGGAGATCTAAATAAATATGTCAGAGTGAAAAATGAGGAGTATGATAGAGTGCATGGAATTATGGGTTTAGAATAAAAAATGAAGAAAGAAAAACTATATTGGATTTTGTGATAGCATATACTTTATATTAGCAAATATATTTTTCAAGAAAAAAGAAGAACACTTGGTCACATTCAACAATGGGAATAATAAGTCGCAAATTGACTTTCTTATAGTTAAAAAAAAAGGATAGAAAGATTTGTAAATATTGTAAGATCATCTATAAAGAAAACCTAACTACCCAACATAGATTAGCAGTATTGGATATAGACCTCAAGTATAATATCAATAGAAGGCAAATGTTAACGACTCCTAAAATTAAATAATGGATGGTAAAAAAATATATTTAAGGAGAGGGTAGGAGAATAAATATTAGGAAAAATACACGGTGACATGAATACAGCATAGGATAAGATGACATTAAAGTTGAAAATAATAGTTAAGAATGTACTCAGTGAGTCAACAGGTCGTGCACCACTAAATAAAGAATTTTGATGGTAGAATAGAAAGTACATGAGAAAGTGAAGGGAAAACGAACCTATAAGGTATTGTACACTTGTAAAAATGAAGAAAAGTTTAAAAAATGTATAGTAGCAAAGAAAGCAGTGAATAAAATAAAAAATGAAACCTACGAATGATTATATCAAAAATTTGATACAAAAAAGGAGAAAAAGATATTTACAGAATAATTAAAGGGAGAAAGAGGAAAATAAGAGATCTTATCCAAATAAGATGAATGCAATAGGGTACTATTGAATGATGAGGAAATAAAAGGGCGACAAAAGAAGTGTTTTTATCAATTTTTAATGAAAATTTAGGTAAACAACTTAACTTAGGTAATTTAAATAGGTCAAATGAGTATAGAAATTTAAATTTTTATCGTAAAATTCAAACTTCAAAAGTAGAACAAACTTTAAATAGGATGCAAAATAAAACAGTAATTGAACCTGATGATATTCCAATAGAAGTATGGAAGTGTCTAAAAAAATAAAGCATTGAATGATTTACAAAATTATTTAATTTGATATTGAAAATGAAAAAAAATCTGATTAATAGAGAGTAAGTATTGTAGTTCTCTTATATAAGAACAAAGGAGACATACAGAATTATGCAAAGTATAGTAATATTAAACTAATGAGTCATACTATGAAATTTTAAGAAAGAATAATAGAAAAAAGCCTAATGAAGGAAACCACAGTGATCGATAATCAATTTCGATTTATATCTGAAAGGTCGACAACATAAGTTATACATCTTCTTAGGCAACTAATTGAAAAGTATCGAGAACAAAAGCAAGACTTACACATGGATCATTGACCTAAAAAAAACTTATGATAAAGTCCCAGGAGAAATTAAATGGAGAATTCTAGAAAAAAGAGGTATTAGCATAATGTATATTAAACTAATTAAGGATATGTGTGAAAATGTAATGATAAAAATGAAGACTTTAGGCGGATTAACCTAAGTATTTTCCACAAGAATAGGATTACATAAAGGATCAATTCTAAATCTCTATCTTTGTACACTAAACATGGACGAACTTACTAGACCCATCCAATATACGGTATCGTGGTGTTTGTTATTTGTAGATGATATTATTTTAATAAGACACGTAAAGGAGTAAATGCTAAACTCGAATCATAGCGGTAAACGCTAGAAGTGAAAATTTTTTAACTTAATTGAGTAAAGACAAAATATATGAAATTAAATTTAGTAATATTAGATGTAATGAGACAATTGTTAAGATAAGAGATGACGAACTATTTATAACTAAGAGCTTTAAGTAGTTAGAATCATTTTTGCAAAAGAATGGAGGGATTGAAAGAGATGTTTTACATACAATACAAACAGAATGGTTGAAAGTGATGAGAGCGTCAGGTGTTCTTTGTGATTGTAAAGTACCTTAAGACTAAAAGGAAAGTTTTATAAAATGACAGTTACACCTGCTATGTCATATAGAGTTAAATGTTGGATTATGACTCGAGCATGAGTAGAAGATAAGAGTCGCAGAGATGAGAATATTAAGATGGATGTGCGGACATACAAGGATGGACAAGATAAAAAATGAAAATATTAAAGTGAAAGTCGGAGTTGCATCTATTGAGGGAAAACTTTAAGAGACACGTTTAAGATGATATGAACATGTATGTAGACGATTAATAGATGTTCTAGTTAAAAAAAAAAAAGGCAGCCCCAGTGCACGAAGCTCCCGCCATGCGGGGTCCGGGGGAAGGATCCATTGTACACAGCCTTACCTTGCCTTTGGCAAGAGGCTGTTTCCAGGATTTGAACCCGTGACCTCTAGGT
>JBBMKF010475257.1:0-10219 GCA_037834155.1 Curcuma caesia | reverse complement strand
ATGATACATTAGCGACGGAGATAATTATGTCCGTCGCTAACTTAGCGACAGACATAATTCAACGACAGAAACAAAATGTTGTCGCTATTTTAGCGACAGAAATAAAATTCCATTGTTAAATGATTCATTAGCGACGGAAATAATTATTTCATCGCTAAAGTTAGCGATGGAATTTTTTTCCGTCGTTATTTCATAATTTCCTTGTGGTGAATATTTATTCCTTTCAGAAACATGCTAAGAGATCTAAGCATGTTACGATAATGAAAAATACTATTCGATTAATCATTCTCAAGAATAATGTGAAATTTATTTTTTCTAAATACCTTAAAACTAGTGTTTTGGACATTCTATTAATGTTCAATCAACTCAGCAATATTTCAATTGACTAAATTGGATGTGTTTGTCGACTTAATCAGGATATAGTTGATTGGATATTTTCTTCGACAATTAAAGTTGATTGGATTTTTTTCAGCAATTAAATTCTAAAAAAAATCATAATTAATGCCATACAATTCGAAAATCACTGAAATTTAAAATCACATTTCAGTCAACCTAACTAGATAAGATAAATTTATCTGCCCCCAGATATCATCTTTAGTCAATCAACTAGACTTCAGTCAAATTAATTGGTCTCACTTCTGCAAACTTATTCCTCCAATGGATACTTTTGAGTCGACTCAAGAATAACCATTCGATTTAAACAGAGAGCTATCGTATCTTGACTAGAACTATCATCTGTTGAGGATTTTGACTTTGTTGGTCTTCCACCTTCTGTAATTTTTGCTCTCCATTGACATCTCCAGTTTTCCAGTTGCGTGTGTTATTCTTCTAGTTGCTAGTTGGGGCCTCCAATTAATATAATTGCAGCTTTTGTGGTCTCTGTCACATTTTGCAACCTTCATTCCTTTCTCTTCCCGACCTAGTAAATCCGTTTGGGCAAACTTATTGATTTCTATGGCTTTTCTGCATGGCCTTTCTGCATGTTATCGTCCGAATGCTGAAATCTCTTCCATAACCTTTGTAAACATAATCAAAATTGACTAAATCTCCCATAATTTCTCTTTACTTTTTGACCCAATTTTCATATGCTGCGCACATCCCCTATTAGAGTTTGAGTTGTAAACAACCACGTCTCTTAATTGTCCAAATCCATGTTTTGAAACACTTCCAAACGATCGTTAAGCCCCAATAAAATGTTAAGCCCCAATAAAAATTTAAACATACATTATTTCTAAAATCCAAACACTAAAATAAATAGGAAGAATATAGACCGGGAAAGTTTGGTGCCAGGTTCAAACTGGTGCAAATTCCGTTAGGGCAGCAGGCCATCAATCCAACTGCTGCGTCACTGTTAGTATTGAAAAGAAAAGAAAACAAAACAAAACCCCACTGCCACAGCCGCCGCAGCCCTACCGTAGCCATACCTCCACCATCCCTCCTCTCTATTTCTCTTTCCCTCCTCCATTTCTTCTCTTCTCCAACAGCAGAATCTGTCCACCTTCTTCTCTTCTCCAACAGCAGAAAGGAAAAAAAGAAACTTGCAGCTCTCCCCTTCTTCGTCACAAGCACAAGAGATCACTTTTTCCCCTCCCTTTCCTCTAGCAACAGCAACACGCTCCCTCTCCTCCTTCCTCTTCTCCATCAAAGAGCAAGAGCAGTGTTATGTTTTTTTTTCCCGCCAACAGCCGCCTTTCTTCTCCCTTGCTGTCTCTGCTTTTTGGCAGCAACCTCTTCCCCTCCCTTTCCTCTAGCAACAGCAACACACTCCCTCTCCTTCTTCCTTTTCTCCATCAAAGAGCAAGAGCAGTGTTTTGTTATTTTTTATTTTAGCCAACAGCCGCCTTTCTTCTCCCTTGTTGTCTCTGCTTCTTGGTAGCAACCGCCGAAGTTCGTCGGAGCTCGCCAAAGCTAGTAGAAGTCATCAGCATAAATGGGGAAAAAACAACCCTTTATGCTCGCATGCACATGTCCGATGTCACTGCAATGTTCGTTGCAGTTGGTTGAGGTCATCGTCGGAGCTTGTTGAAGTTGTCAGCAAAGAAAGAGAAAAAAAATTCTAGTTGCTACCTCTCGTAGGGCACATTGTTATCCTCTTTTCTAACAACCATAATCATCCGTAGAAGGTATATTTATTGTTAACCGATTTGTAATTAGGATGGTTATTTAGATTGAAATGGAGAACTCATGTAGGAATATTAGATAGTACGAGAAAATGAGATTAAAAATAATTATTCGGTTTCAAGTTGTAGATAGTGTTTAGATTTTTATATTATTATTCTTATTGGATCATAACAATTTGAGTATTTGAGTTATTGTTGTATTATATTTATAGATACTGGTTCGAATGGAGCATGGTGATCTACTAACACTCAAGCTTTTGGCATACATAAAAACGTGGGTGCATTCTATCTTTGACTCATACATTTTCTTGTGCATGAACAAATATATTAAAAGAATTATGTATACTTATATAATTATTTTTCAAAAGAAAGATTAAAATGATATTTAAAATAATGAAATGAAGTTAAAATAATTAAATCATTGGAGGATAAATATTATTTCCTATTCACACATTAGTTCATTTAGGGATTAAGATGGGAAAGGATATTTTTAAAATTAAATAGATATTCTAGCTCATTCTTTTGTTAATATATGTGTTTAAATTATTTGATCTTTTATATTCTATATTGTTGGTATTATATCTTATTGATATTTGCCCTTTACTTGCAAACTTTATGATGATACCATAATGAATGAATAAAACTTATATTAAAAGTTGACTCGAGTTGATCGTTCAGACTAATCGAGAAGTTACTAATTGAGAATTTAACAATTGCGATAAATGATAAAAAGAAGGAAAGTGAAATAATAAAGATGAAAATAGAAAATATTAAAAAATAATAACTATGAGCCTAATTTTTTACCAAAATTTTATATTAGAGTACTGGATCGTACACTTGAGTAGTAGTGGCATGATGTAGCCCTCGATCCAGAGCACCTGATCGTGCACATGTTGTTGTGGGTAGCGTGGTCGTCCGCGATCAGTGTTTATCATGTCTTCCACTGGTGAGGGCTTTTAGCCCATATATTAGACAACGTATGCGATGATATACTTTGAGAAAATTTTTAGTTTATATGTATGACATTATTACACTCTGATGATATTGGCTCTAGTAGTTCACTTTTTAGTTGATTTATACCATTGATACAGATATACATGTTGACACTTATATGATTATGATATTTACTCATGTTAAAATTATATTGTTGATGATCTACATATCTTTTGATTAAATAACAAGAATTGAAAAGTTATATTAATTTATGATAATAAATGATGATTAAGTTGAGATATTAAATTCTAATATAAAAATATTACATGATTCTAAATAATGATAACTAAACATAATGATATATATATACTTATGTCTAAATGGAGAATTATAAGAAGAGCTTAAAGTTGCAATAAAAAATTATGATCTACTCTATTTTTTTAGCTTCTTAAATAAGATTAAATTCATGCACATCTTTTCTAACTATTCACTTAGTCATTAGCTAACTGTCTATATTTTTTGGCCTCCAGTTTTGCAGGCACAGACACACTTTTGATATTATATTTGGTTTAACTTTCCTCAGAGTTGTTTAAAGATCTCGACGTGTTGATTACTTATTTGATTTATTTTTGTTTTGTTGTATGTACGTTTTATTTCATATATCGGTTATCTGTATGATTTTATTGTCTATGAAGATTATGATATATATATATAGTCGATCTATTTAGATAGTTCTTTATATCTCGTTTATTTTATTATATTAACTTTATTTCAGGATTTTTATTTTCTACTTATGTGATTCTCGAGCAAAAGAATTTTTATGCAAGTCGAGTTGTATCTCTAATCTATATGATTTAAGGGTCCTGTATTGATTTAAATATCTTGATTATAATTGATTATTGAAAATTTCATTTGATTTTATAGGTGATGCCATGAGGTGGACTTACCCGTGGTCGTGGTTGGGGTAGTAGCCATAATCATAGTCGCAGCAATGGTTGTGATGGTGGTAGTGGTTGAGGTCGTGGTCGTGCACGATGATGTGCCTCTGCTACTCAGAGAGCTGATCATGGTTTAGATAAGGCACCTCTCTTCCCGTCTGAGATGATATAGGAAGCTCAGATTGGTCTCAGTTGGAGTTGGTGGTCACTCGAGAGACAACCTCATCTTGTGGAACCTCATGTAGCCGGCCTAGTCATTCCTACATCATCCATTATCATGGAGAAGACCTACATTCCTTTGCTTGCGAGTTCAGCAAAGGATTGTTTTACTCTATTCCATGGAGGCACCGACCCTTGGGTGGCGCATATATGGTTGAAGGATATCAAGTGTACTTTTGGATACATGTCTTGTTCCAACACAGAGAAGGTAGAGCTAGCTGCTTATCATTTTAGAGGATGAGCATCCATATGATGGAAGATGCAAAAGACTATTTTTAGAGATCAAGTTATCTCTTGGTAGTCATGCAGAGAGGCATTTGAGAAACAATATTTTCTTGTAGCATTTTGTATCGCTCGACGTCAAGAATTCATGAGTCTCAAGCAAGATGATCGAAGTGTGTTGAATTATAGTGCAAAATTTAGTTAACTTGTTGAGTTTTACCCACATATGGTAGCTCAGGACTATGATCGTATGATTCATTTTACATAAGGACTTGCAGCATATATTCAGATCAGGATGTCTGGATTCTCTGTTACTACTTATCGGGAGACACTAAATCGAACTATATTTATTGAGATGACTCAGCAACAAATCTCTCAAGAAAAAAAGCTAGCTAACAGACCTCGCAGACATCACACTCTAGACAGCAGAGTCGAGGTCGTCGATCCCGTGGCCAAGATACGACTGGAGAGTCTTCACGGCCACAAAAAGTGGCCAAGGTATCATAGGAATCTAGCTGTCCACCCCCAGCACATCGAGGCCAGATACTCCCATAGTGTTGTCAATGTGGTGCACCAAATCACACAACATCAGAATGCCCACTGGATCATAATATATATGTCTATTGTAAATTGCCAGGACATATGCAGAAAGATTGTATTTTGAGAGCACAACATCAAATAGGAGGATCACAGTCTCAGTAGGCTTGACCTACGCCATGACCTCCACAGTCTCGACAGCAGAGAGGTCTACAGAGGTCTCAATAGTACCAGCAACAAAATCCCCCACCTACTCAGTCTGTCCCACAGCCACAACTCTACCAGTTACAACCCCAAGTGAGGAGCTAGCAAGTATCATTCTGTACCTCTACCTCAGCAGTACTTGCTACCCCCACCCCAGCAATATCCATCACTGTCTTATCAGCTCTCGACCTAGCCATACCAGTCTTTGCAGGATCAAAGTCAACCCTCTTCTTCTACCCAAAGGCAGCAGTCAGGTCTTGAGGTAGGACATGTATATGCCCTGACTTGTGAGGAGGCACAGCGAGTTGGAGGATCAGTTATCCGAGGTATTATTTTTTATTATAATTTTTCTACGGATCTATTGATAGATATTGGTAGCTCGCATTCTTTTATTTCTCCAAAATTCATATGCAAGATTGGGAGGGTTCCAACCCTTTGATCTTTTAGATTATCAGTATTAACACCATTACGTGGAGTGTTGACGTCAAATCAAGAGGTCAAGAGTTGTCATTTGAATTTCGATAGTCATATCCTTATAGTGGATCTACAAGTGTTGGAGATGATTGAATTTGATATTATTCTGGGTATGGATTAGCTATCAGAGTATCATGCCACTGTCGATTGTCGAGTTAAAGTGGTGACCTTTCGATTCTTAGATCAGTCATCATGAAAATTTATAGGGATCATCGATCGAGAGATATCTATCATCGATCTAAGATTCGGCTATCACCAGTTATGGGTTAGAGATATAGATATTTCTAGAATACTCGATTTACCAATGCTCCCGCAGCCTTTATGAATATGATAAATCGAGTATTCTAGAAATATTTAGACCATTTTGTGATTGTCTTATTAATGATATTTTGATATATTCTTGGTTAGAGGAGGAGCATGAACAACACCCCAAAATGGTTTTAGAAACACTACGGAATGAACGCCTAAATGCAAAGTTCAGTAAATGTGCTTTTTGACTTACTTCCGTGGGATTTCTAGGGTATGTAATCTCTAGCAAATGGATTTCAGTTAACCCCCAGAATATTGAAGCAGTTGTCAAATGGAAATCACCAAAATCAGTGCAAGAGATTCGCAGCTTTCGTGGATTAGCTGGGTACTATCGGATATTTGTTGAAGGGTTTTCTAGTATTGTTGTACCTTTGACCCGGTTAACTAGAAAAGGGGTCAAATTTACTTAGTCTGACGCTTGTGAAGCAAGCTTTCAAGAGCTCAAGCAGAGATTGGTGAGTGCTCTATTTTTAATTATTCCTTTTGGAGAGGATGGATTCATTCTTTACACAGATGCATCTATTCAGGAATTAGGGGCAGTTTTGATGCAACATGATCGAGTGGTAGCTTATACTTCTCGACAATTAAAAGATTATGAGAAGAATTATCCTGTACATGATCTAGAATTAGCAACTATCATTTTTGCTTTAAGATTTAGAGACATTATCTCTACGGTATTACCTTCGAAATATTCACAGATCACAAGAGCTTAAAGTATCTTTTTACACAAAAAGAGTTAAACTTAGACAAAGAAGGTGGATGGAGTTTCTGAAAGACTTTGACTGCACTATCAACTATCATCCTGGAAAAGGTAATGTAGTAGCAAATGCATTGAGCAGAAAGTCTAGAGGTGTATTGGCATGTCACTGGGTGGCAATTACTGAGATAATCAGATAATTTTCAGAGTTAGATTTGACTAAGGTAGGACAAACACAGCATGGTATATTGGTCTCCTTGATTGCACAATCTCCATTAGTTGAGTAGATCAAGAAAAGTTAGGTGGAAGACCGGTATCTCCGATTGATAGCTAGTGAGTTGGAGTTAAACTCCAAGCCAGACTTCTCTCGCGATGTGGATGGATCTCTACGATTTCAAGGCAGGTTGTGAGTTCCAGAAGTACACCATGTTAAGGAAGATCTCCTTCGAGAAGCACATCAATCTAGGTTTGCAATCTACCCTGGTGGTACTTGGATGTATTGAGATCTGAGGTGGTCATATTGGTGGAAAGATATGAAAAGAGATATTGCAAATTTTGTATCTCGGTGTCTAGTTTGCCAACAAATTAAGATTGAACATCAGAGACTAATCAGGTTACTTCAAAAGATCGCAGTGCCAGAATGGAAGTGGGAGCATGTCACTATATATTTTGTCACGGGACTATCAAGGACCCAGAAGAAACATGATTCAATTAGATGATCATTGATTGCTTAACCAAATCAGCACATTTCTTACCGATTCGTAAGACAAAATATCTTGACTATCTAACAGAGCTATATTGTCAAAAGATTACTAAACTCCATGGTATTCCTCTCAGTTTTATTTCGGATCAAGATCCACACTTTACTTCGAGATTCTGACAGAGTTTCCAGAAGGCATTAGGTATTGGATTGCGCTTTAGCACTTCATCCTCAGACTGATGGACAGTCAGAACGTACTATTTAGACTTTGGAGGATCTTTTACGTACTTATGTCTTAGATTTTGATGGTAATTGGGAGGATCATCTACATTTGGTAGAATTTGCTTATAATAACAGTTACCACTCTACTACTCAAATGACACCGTTTGAGACACTCTATGGTAGAGCATGTAGATCCCCTATTTTATAGGATGAGGTTAGTGAACGTCAACTCTTGGGACTGCAGAGCATTCAGCAGAATGCTGAGCTAGTACGGATTATTAGACAGTGATTGCTAACTGCTTAGAATTGACAGAAGAGTTATACAGATCGAAGACGAAGAATGTTAGAATTCGCAGTGGATGATCATGTATTTCTTCGTATTCCACCCATAAAAGGAGTTAAGAGATTAAGATTGAAAGGGAAGTTGGCTCCTAGATTCATCGGATCTTTTCAAATCCTAGAGCAGATTGGTGTCATTGCATACCGACTTGCATTACCCCAGCTTTAGCAGAAGTGCATAATGTCTTCCATGTCTCTATACTGCGGAAGTATGTCTCAAATCCGACATATGTCCTAGAGGATCTTACAATTCCACTACAGTCTGATGTGACATACGAAAAATTTCTTGTTCATATTCTGGATCGCAAGAAACATCGGTTGTGAAACAAATGCATCCACCTCATGAAAGTTGGATGGAGTCATCATTCCGATCAAGAAGCAACTTGGGAGCGTAAGGATGACATGCGTATCAAATATCCTCATCTATTCTCCTCAATTATCGATTCTCATTAATTACTTTAATTTAAAGATCAAATTTCTTTTAGTAGGAGAGGATGTTAAGTATTGAAAAAAAAATAAAACAAAACAACCCCACTACCACAGCCATACCGTAGTCATGCCCCAACCATCCCTCCTCTCTATTTCTCTTTTCCCTCCTCCATTTCTTCTCTTCTCCAACAACATAATCTCTCCTCCTTCTCTTCTCCAACGGCAGAAAGGGAAAAAAAAACCTGCAACTCTTCCCTTCTTCATTCGCAAGCACAAGAGTCTTCTTGTTCTCCTCCCTTTCCTCCAGCAACAGCAACACACTCCCTCTCCTCCCTCTTCTCCATCAAAGAGAAAGAGCAATGTTTTGTTTTCTTTTTTCAAGCCAACAGCCGCCTTTCTTCTCCCTTGCTGTCTCTGCTTCTTGGCAGCAATCGTCGAAGTTCGTCGAAGCTCGCCGAAGCTAGTAGAAGCCATCAGCATAAAGAGGGAAAAAACAACCCCAGCTACTGTCCTCTCCCAACAAAAAAAGCAAGAAACCCTTTATGCTCGCATGCACTTGTCTGATGTCGCTGCAATGTTTGTCACAGTTGGTTGAGGTCATCGTCGAAGCTTGTTGAAGTTGCCATCAAAGAGACAAAAAAACCCTAGTTGCTGCCCTCTCCCAGGGCACATTGCTATCCTCTTTTCCAGCAATCACAATCATCCGTATGAGGTATACTTGTTAATCGATTTGTAATTAGGATGACTATTTAGATTGTAATGAAGGACTCATGTAGGAATATTAGATAGTATGAGGAAGTGAGATCAAAAATGATTATTCGATTTCGAGTTGTAGGTAATGTTTAGATTTTTATGTCATTATTATTATTGGTAACACTTTGATTATTTGAGTATTTAAGTTATTGTTATATTATATTTGTAGATACTGATTCGAGTGAAGCAGGGTGATCTATTGACACTTGAAACGTTTGGTATACATAAAACGTGGATGCATTCTATCTTTGACTCATATATTTTCTTGTGCATGAACAAATATATTAAATGGATTATGTATACTTATATAATTATTTTCCAAAAAAAAATTAAAATGATATTTAAAATAGTAAAATATAGTTAATATAATTAAATCATTGGAGGGTAAATAATTGATATTATTTTCTGTTCACATATGGATTCATCTGGGAATTAAGATAATGGATGTTTTGATTCATTCTTCTGTTGATACCTGTCTTTAAATTGTTTGATCTTTTATATTCTATATTATTGATATTGCATCTTGTTGATATTTGTCTTTCACTTGCAAATTTTATGATGATACCTTAATGAATGAATAAAATTTATATTAAAAGCTGACTCGAGTTAGTCGTTCAGACTAATCAAGAAGTTACTAATTAAGAATCTAACAATTATGATAAATGATAAAAAGAAGAAAAGTGAAATAATAAAGATAAAAATAGGAAATAATTAAAAAGTGATAACTATGAGTCTAGTTTTATACCATAATTTTATACCACAGTACTGGACTGTATATTTGAGTAGTAGTGGCGTGAAGTAGCTCTCGGTCCAGAGCACCTGACCACTCACATGTTGTGGTAGCGCAGTCGTCCGCGGTTAGTATTTATCATGTCTTCCATCAGTGAAGACTTTTAACTCGTACGTTAGATAACGTATACGACGATATACTTTGAGAAGATTTTTAGTCTATATATGTGACATCATTACATTTTAATGATATTGACTCTAGTAATTTACTTTTTAGTTGATTTATACCATTGATATAGATATAACACATGATTATAATATTTACTCAGGTTGAAATTATATTATTGATAATCTATATATCTCTTGATTAAATATTAAGAATTAAAAAGTTATC
>JBBMKF010475246.1:0-10219 GCA_037834155.1 Curcuma caesia | reverse complement strand
TTGATGAGGTCGGAGGGGCGGAAGCCGGCGATCCACATGAAGCAGCGCTCGGCGGGGGTCAACCAGGTGCCGGAGATGAGGTGGAAGACGTCGGACTTGATGACCAGACCCTTGAGCTGCGTCAACTGGTAGAGGTGCGCGAGGAAGCCGTCGACGAACAGCCGCAGCTCTGACTCCGGCAGGTGCTCCTGCACCGCCGCCCGGAGCTCCCGCGCCGCCTGCTGTTGCTCCTCCAGCCATCGCAAGTACTCCATGTCGAACATGGCGGCTTCTGATCAACCAAATGGAATATACAGTGATAAAGCACATAGAACAAGCCGAATTGTAGAAGAACTCTTAAAGTTGCCACATGACTTCAAGATTGATTTGAAGCTATTATCCATGTATCATTATTCTAATTTCATTTAAGTAGATATATGCTACTTTGATTTATTGTGGTTTTTTATATCATTATGAAATTAATCAATACTTGAGATGAAATAATTTTTACATTGCTCAATAATTGTTCATGACAATTAACATGAAGGGAAAAGATTGTCAACTACAAAATGGTATTTTTCCAATGTTTGGATGACTAAGTTCATACATTAAAAAAATAGTTGTAAAGTCAAAGGACAAACTGACGTTTTCTCCATAAAATATTAGCGCAAATCAGGATTGTTTTCTAACTTAATTAACCACCTGAATCATCATATCAAATATTTAACAAATGGATGATTTCCTCACATTTTAAGCCTAATTAAGTTGTTGCAAACATATATAACTTGTAATTCTATCATCAAGAAATATTTATAGTAAAAGAGATAATATCTACCTGAGCTGAGCCCACTTATGCCTGTAGGAAGGCCTTGGTCCCCCAGGACAGCTCCTCCACTCAACAGCAAACCCTACAAGAGCATATATAAAAGTGTTTCTTTTTTTCTTTTGAGAAAATCATTTATATTATTAATTACGAATATAATGAATGGAATACTTGAGTTCTTGCTCTTTGAAGCTCATGTTCAAGCTGAGTAAGTTTGATCCTGCTATTCTCTAGTTGTTGTATATAAGCCTGCAAAAGTATGAGTTCATGAGAAAGGTCTTCTTTTTCACCCTTCTTTTTGATATATATTTTATTCTTAGTTTATTATATTAAACTCAGACACCTTTTTTCTAAGCCTGCTTTTCCTAGCTGCCTCCCTATTCTGTGCAAGCCTTCTTAATATCTGCCAATGACCGATTTCACACATTGTTAAAGAGAGCGATTTCTATTTGAAAGAAAAAAAAAACTGTATAGCTATAGCCAACCAACCTTAGGGTCTGGTATCTTTGGTTCTACGTGTTCAGTGCTTGTGCCTTTTCTGCTCCCATCCTTTTGTTGCAATAAAAGTATTAACATATAAAGACCAGAGACTGAGAGATGTAGAGAGAGATGTTAAGCTTTCACCTTGATCACTGATGCTTTGATGTCCTTTCCACGCTCAGACACAGATGGAGGATCATCTTTAATGTTGGTGGTGTTCATGGCCAACTCTGAGGATTCTTGGGAGCCACCACTTCTTTGAGAAGCCAAGCCTAATCCACCCTATAATATAATCATATAGATTAAATAGTATGAGAGCTGCAAAGTTTATAGCAAAGCAGGAGGTGAATTAATTCTTAGCTTGTTCCCAATACCTTGGTGGAAGGCTGTACATGCATGGGCTGAGAGGGAAAAATGTTCAGCGTCTCTGCACACACGAAGCAACCCTGCAAAGCATTAATCAAACCCACCCCTGAAAGTGCACCTCAAAACAATGAAACATGGTCTCCCCCACCCCACCAAAGACCATAAATGGAGAAGAGTTCCAGTTGAGGAATTCTCTGTACGAGCTTTCGCTTCCCAGACAATGGCATGACAGAAAAATGAAAACTTTTCAGAGGGGAACAGACTGCTGCAGGAGATTGTGTGAGAGCCAGAGAAAGAGAGCTACAGAAGCATGAGAGGAGAAATGATCGGATATATGATCCCCTCCGAAGCGTGATATGATGCCTCATGGATAGCTAATCATCCAAAAGAAATCAAAGGTGGTTGGACTTGGAATTTGTTTTCTTTTACAGCTTTGGTACAGTAATTTCCAAAGTAATCATCAGTTGTTTGTTACATGTCACAGTCCCACCAGAAAAGAAGAATTAAAACAAAACCTTAACCCCAAATTAAGACTAAATATAGAGAAAAACAAACAGAAATTAGATTGTATATGAATTGATCTGCTAAAATATCAATTAATAGGAAGTACGGCAAGGTCTCCATCCCACGATGTTCTCATGGCCCAGAAATGTTCCTTTCAGAGGAATCGCAACAGAAATACGATTCCTACTCTTGATTCTTACTACTTTCTCCATGAACAAAATTTGAGACACCAGAAATATTGGAAGAAGATTGCATACTAAAATTAATGAGATCGAGCTAGTAGAACTCACGTCTTTGTTCTTGAGGTGATGCTGAATGATCTTGCCCATCTAAGTACATGAATAGAGCTTGATCCAACTCTCCCAGGTCATAAGCTCCAATCTCCTTGCTTTTCCTATATGCATCGTTCAAACAAAGAGAGAAGCAATTGTTTAGATTTCTTTTTGTCAAATTAATTAAACAGGATTTGTCTACAACTATCTTGAACTAAATTACTCCAATCCAGTAACTAAGGATTCAACTATTGCAGCACAGAAGTAGACATCGAGAATGAGACTAGACTGTGTGCAACATATACATCAAAACCCTAAATTACTCACCCAATTCAAGACTTTTGTGTGAACACACGACACCAGAGAAGACAAAAGTTTCAATTTCTTCGTAATATTTTTTAGCAATAAAGCATCCTAATCCATCGAGTTAGTTCTGACCAACAAGAACAAATCAAATCGTCGTCTCCACATACATCCCAAATCTAGTTGATTTCGTGCGCAAGAAGAAAACCCCTAGATGAAATCTACGGCGCATCAAATGGCACGAATAAAAAAAAGTGAAAGAAAAGGTTCATCAAGTACATGGAAAAGCTTCCGTGCATCGATTGCGCTGAGGAGGACGAAGACGAAGGAAGAAGCGTGGCGGCGAAGGAGGGGACCATGTTCTGCTGGCGCTGCTGCAGTTGGTTACCGGAGTTGATGGTCTCGGCGGCCTCGTCCGCCATCGAGATCGATCTCCCTCCTCCGGTGAGACTGCAACGGATTCTTCCCCGATCGATCTCTTCAAGCTCCATTAATGTCGAAACGGAGCTCCACCTCCGCGACGCATCGCCGATCGCCCGCTGCCTGCACTACGTGGAATCGATACGAGAAAAAGTATATAAATGGCGGAGAATAATAAGGAGCGAGGCGGCAGCCGGTAAGGTGACCGCGCCGTGGCGGCCTGGTTGGTTTCTTAGCACATGGACCAAATTGCCCTTCTTATTGTTTTAAATTTATTTATTTATATTAATTAATAAAGTAATTTAAAAAATTCAAGTCAAATCAGTATTCTAAATTTTTATATCTATTAGTGCCTATCATATTATTTTTATAACAGATTAAAATAAATAATTCATCAATATACAAATGATTTTTTAAAGAAAATTTAATTAAGTATATATTTATATGCATATATATATATATCCCTACCAACCTCCATTTAAAAATTAATCTTTTAAAAATCAAGTCTTTGTTTCCTTTTGAAAACTCAACCCAAGCCGACTTGTTCTCCAATTTTAATTCCTATGTATTTAAAGAAAACAATGGCAAGGCTCCAAGTCCTAACTCTGATTAAATTAAATTATCTTCCAATGAATTATTTGCATGCTAACTATTCGATAAATTGTCAGAGGTAGAAGCATTTCTCCAAGTTGACCAAAAATTAAATGGGTGTAAAAAAATTAACTTGTTTATAATAATAAATGTTATATATATATATATATATACTAGAAATATCTATTATTAGACCTTGTTCATAATTATATCTATTGCTGGCTTTATTAGATTGAGTATGAACTAATTTGTAGTCAACTCCGAGAGAATGCTTCTTTCTCTGACAATTTATCAAATAATTTGCATGCAAAGCAACTGCTAGGTTGGTAAACGATCTCAGCCGAGTCCAATTTGTAGTATTCAAACTTATTTAATAAAATAATCAAGCCATACTTGAAATAAATTAAGCTGTTAAAATGATTATTTTTTTTATGAACTTAAACTTGATTCGATCTTAACTTGAATTTAGTTCGTTTAAATATTATCCAACTTTCAATTTAAACTTATTTGAATCAGTCGGACTCAGTTTTGATTTCTCACAAGACAACCTAACAGAAGGAAGCATATGATGGCTTCGGCTATACAAACTCATGGTAGCTTTCACATAACTAAAAGCAATGCTTCCAACTAGTCATTGCTAGTTTCTAATTCTTGCATCCAAATGATCAGCAAGAAGCTCTTTTATTCATCGAGCACCAGTCGATGTATCAAATTCTCCGAATGCGGGTTTACGAGATCCTCCTTGACTGTCTAGGCATGCTGTCTCACTCGAACTTCTTTGTAAGAGGCATGCCATTACTTCAGTATTCTTTAGATGTTCTTGAACTGTTACTGAATGATAATCTTTCATAATTTCTAAATGCTTACTCCATAATCTAGCTGAGCTCTATTGTGGATTAAGAAGGATGCAACAAGCTAATTGCATGGCAGAGGTAGTTGGGTGCCTGAGTATGTGGCTTTAACATTCAAACACTCGGCGATCGTTGGACTTCCACCGACGTACCTTAGATCGACATTGTGGAGGTTGACATTCTCACATGGCACCCCTGAACTGCATTTGAGGGTAACCGCCACCGGCGTTGTTGATGTCCCCCTGATATCACTAAAGATGATGTCCCTAATGCTCACCCAGGATGGCACCTGTAAATGATAACTCTGTTTGAGTCTGAACCCTTGAGGTTTCATCTCATCATGCTGTTAGTTTTGGTGATATCTCTCACCTTGGATGAGCAGTCGGCGTAGGGGCAGTATGCCTGGTCGATGATGATTGGGTTTGCGACACTCTTGAGGATGATGTTCTGGAAGGTCAAGTTACTGACAGAACTTTTTCCTGGAGAATTCTGCCATGTCTTGATCCTTAAACCATTTGTTGTCCCTGATAGAGTGCAGTCTTTGATCAAGAGCCCCTTGACGTCTCCTTCATTCTCGTACCTTCCTAGGCTTCCGACACTAGCAAAAACACAGTATAAAATTCATAAATAACTAAATTCGATCGAGTGATCAACTTGGTGCGAAATGATATGCATATCGAGACATTTCTGCTAAAATTTCAACAGACTAACCTGATTCCATGGCCTGGGCCACAAGTGATGCCGCTGATCACTACCCGCTCATTAGTTTGTCCAATGGAGATGCAATCATCCCCGGTCGCGATCACCGAGCTATAAATGCTTACTCCCGAGCTCCTCTCTATGTGAAACCCATCTGTGTTAGGGCTGTCAGAAGGAGCCTGAGCCACAATATTGCTTCCCCAAAAGTTCTTGCAGCCAAGCAAAACAATGTGGAAGAACTTGCTGTTCAATGACTTTATGCTCTTCACCACAGTATGTTCAGTGTAAACAAACTTGATCGACTACAATCAAACAACAAACAGTATCATACTTCGCCTTCCAATTCAGATTCATTGACACAAGTAGAGATAATGAAACCTTACAGAAGGTAGAACTTTGCATTTTTCTCTCTTGGAGCACTCATTGAAAGGCCAGGAAACAGCTCCTTGGCCATCAAAGGTCCCTCCTCCTGTTAAAGTCAGATGATGCACCCATCCAAACTGTATCCAATCATCACCGCTCACATAGTTACTCAAATTCGTCGAGGCTTTCAAGTATCCCTACACGATTAGATTTGTATATCGTTAAACACAGACACTGTGAATAACATGGCTCAAAGTTTCAGTCCAGTATGATATAGATACAAGTTCGAGATCAGGATGCATAGGATTGAGGCCAATTCGAGGTGACATGAGCAAAACAAGTGCAAGAACAGAAGAACATGGACTAAATTATCTTGCTTATCGAACTAATTAATACCTCCATGGATACAGTAATGGAGCTGACATTTCTGCAAGGACCATCAAATTTAACAGGGCCAACAAGGTAAGTTCCTTTGGGTATCAGAAGCTTAACACCACCAGTAAAGGAGCAAGCTGCCTTCCATGCTGCCATGAATGCCTGCAAATTTAAAATTATAGCTCATAGATCCACAAGATGTTGTTCTTAGTTGTCATCTTCCATTCTAAGCCTAAAGCAACACTGAAAAGATTTTTAAAAACCAGCAGATGTAATGAGATTGTAGGAGAAAGTATGAAGGAAGGAGAGAAAAATTGCATCTTGTAGGGAATCAACCTTGCTATCGTCGCCAATGCCGTCGGCCGTGGCGCCATAATTGAGGACATTGAAGGTACCAGAGCTGGCTTGGCCGATGGCGAGGAAGCAATCCATCAAGCACAGCAAAAGCAGAAGTTTCATCGCTCGATCTTTTGCTTGGGTTCTGATGGCGAAGTGGAGCGGTGGAGATCAGGTGCTCTTTTTTTATTTGAAATGATTGCAACTGTTCGATCAGCGTAACCGCCCACTACCTGGAAACCGGGCACGGCCAGACCACGCCTCCACTAACTCGCCGCCGGTTGCTGCTTCTGCCCGCCGCTTGCCGTTCCCGCTTCTGCAGCCCTTTCCAGTGTTCGCCTCCTCGATCGACTACCAATGGGAATCATTCGCTGTGTACGCTGCTTTCCTCCGTGAAAGTTGCCTCCTTTGGCCCGTTCTCCGCTTTTTACTCCTCTTCTAGGATCGAAAACCCTAGCCCTATTTCTCCGTCGATTGCACTCCAGAGAAACCTGGTTGTCCGCAATGCGTCGGCGGTGGGACGGCGAGGTTAACGGAGTCGAGGCGCATGCATTGCTCGAAGAGGATGACTTCGCCTTCGGCACTTTCCACCTTCTCGAGCGCGCCACCAGCGACTACGGCAGACGATGTTCCGTACGCCGGCTCGCCGACGGGCACAATGCACGCCAGCGATCTTAGAGCATAACATTATGAACAATTTCTCTCTTTTTTTTTGGATATTTTGAAGGATAAACTTTCATGGATAAGAATTTAAATATCTTCAATTTATCATTTCCAAGTTAGAACAAGTAGTGATCACCACACCAAAAAAACTAAGCATGACTAAATTCGCTAAAGAAATATGATTTTTGCGGCTTACAGTCCCTTGTTCATTGTCATTTCTTCGCTTTCGAGAACCGAAGACATCGATACTTCTCCCCGCCAACAGTTATCTCCAACGCACCATCTAGGTTGTCTTGGTTCGATGCTGTGCCTGTGAGAACACTCTTCTCCTTCTCCAAGTTCTCCTTCTCCATCTTTAGCCTTGCCTCTTGACGCACAATCTCAGCCTGCAAAATGGAGTTTCTGAAATCAAATGGCTTTGGTAAGATGACAAAGTTCCGAGGAACAAGCTCTCTAAACTCAATCGAGCGAATCAGCTTGAAGACAAGTTTTAGTAGCCATGAATATGACCGAAAACTGATGGTGGAGAAGCTTCACCAAGGTACAAGTTTGAAATGCCACACAAGAGATCGAAATGATAAATAATGACACTGAAAAAGAAAGGAAAAGGAAGAGGATCCATTCATTTTCCCAGGCTAGGAAAAAAAATGGAGAACACATTAGCTATTTCACATCACAAACACAATCGCGAAATACAATCGAGTAATAATTCACTGGGCATATCTATTTATGCAAAAACTCAAATTGGTTAAACACATCTTCAAGAACGCTTAAAGGAAAATCAATCTTTCCTTGTATTGATTAATCATACATCTATCTAAGTCCTAAGACAAAGAAAGAACACCATAGTTGTGTTATGCACGAACACAATCCTTGTATCATGTTTAACAATTGAACACTATAGTAAAATTAACAGAAAATGAATTAATATACAATGACAAACATCGAATTGCTCATATTGATTTCTAAAACAAATCAAGATAACTTTCCTCCTACCTTAGATGCAAACAACAAATTTGAGAAATAACAAGAGAAGAAGAAGAAAAACAACAAAATGATGATAAAACATAGAAGAATCCTATTTACAGTATCTACAATGTTAAAAAGAAGAGTGGCAAATCAATATATTAGTTACTTTGATGGATAACAAACATACTTGGAGCAACCTTCGATCGAATCTATCGATTAGCATTTACTATATCAACATCTTTTTTTTCATAGCATAGGACATCCAGAGTTTTTCAAGCGCTAGAAAAAAAAATGAAGGAGCTTCATTTTCTGGGAGGAAATCGTGAATATTACCTCTCGCCGGGATAGTTCAGCTTTCCAGGCGGCCTCCCTCTCGGCGACCTCGCGCTCCCGCTCCTCGATGTAGCTCTGCATCTCCCTCTCCTTCATGATCCGGTCCTGGATGTCCCAATCCAACGCCTCCTTTAGCTCCTTGACGAACTTATCCACCACCGCCTTTATCCGCAGCGACATCGCCGCTCCTCGCTTTAACCTGTCTCGCCTGCAAACTGCAGAGGGGAAATCTAAAAATCCGAAGACTACGAACGCTTCGTCTAGCTCCTCGAAGGGTAGCGGCGCAGCCGCCGGAGATATAATTTTCCGGTGGAAATCGGCGGAGACGCCGCGCGTTTTCGGTTTGAGTTAGGGATTGGAATTTGGCAGAGAAATGGAATAAGGTGCTAAAAATAAAATTCAAAACTAAAATTATATATATATATATTTTAAATAATCTACAAAATTATTTTTCTGGCGCATTTTGATTTTCTCAAATCCTTTTAATTCTAATGATAAGTTTCAAAAATATATTAATATTGTAGATAATTTCGATGAAGAGAACAGATTTAAATTTAATATTATAAGGTCTAAATTTAATATCACATACAATTTTTATTGGGCAAAAATGAAAAGAGCATATGTTTTGTGAGATGGACAATCCATTTCTAATTAAAGTCGAATGGAAATCTCATTTAACTTAAATTATTTAAAATATGTTTATATTATTTGATTATTGCACTGTGTAAAAGTTAGATGTTAATTTTTACAACGTGTAAAAGCTAATAATTAAATATCGTAGAAGTTAATTATTAGTTTTTATATGTTTAAAAGTTAGTTTCTACCATAATAATTATATATCATTTTAACTTTATTATTCTAAATAATAACTTAATTAAAATAACATTTCAACCAGTAAAATAGAATTTCATAATATTCATTACATTTCAAATGAACATAATTCAATCATGATCGAGCGTGTAGAAACTAGTATGCAATTTCTATAACGTGTAACAGCTACATGCTAACTTTTACAATGTATAGAAGCTAGTTGTTAGCTTTTACAATGATGACTTTATATCATTTTGATTTTACTTCTCTAAGTGATAACCTAATTCAAATAATATTTCAACGAACAAAACAAATGGACACTTCACTTGACTTGAATTGCTCAAAATGCCATTATATTATATAATCATTCGACTATGTAGAAGTAAGATGCTAGCTTTATACGTAAAAGCTAACAACTAGACGTTGTAGAAGCTAGTTGCTAGCTTCTACTCGTTGTAGAAGTTAGAGCTACAATAGTAACTTTATATTATTTTGATTTTATTTCTCTGAATAAAAATTTAATTAAAATAATATTTTAACAAATAAAATAGAATTCCATAACACTCATTATATTTCAAATGAATATAATACAACGAAAAGAAGATAGTTGCTAGCTTCTACGATATATAGAAGTTAGTTGCTAGCTTCTACAACGAATAGAAGATAGTTGTTAACTTCTACTACAGTCATTTTATATCATTTTAATTTTAATTAAAATAATATTTCAACGAGCGAAACAAATGAGCGTCTCATTTAACTTGAATTGCTCGAAATGTCCTTACATTCGATTGTGTAGAAGTTAGATGCTAGTTTTACGCGTAGTGCAATTAGTTTTTACAACAATAACTTTATATTATTTTGATTTTACTTCTTTGAATAAAAATATAGTTAAAATAGCATTTCAACAAGTAAAACAGAACTTCATAACACTTATTACAGTTCAAATAAATATAATTCAAACTTTTGCTCATTTTTATTAAATATTACATCAACAACTTTTTATTAAATATTATATTAATAGTTTTTATATTGTGGCAAAGAAAGAAATAATGCTAAAAACAAAAAAAAAGCTATAAGCTAAA